>PVIR01004810.1:0-76339 GCA_004026965.1 Petromus typicus | reverse complement strand
AGACAGGCGCCAGAACTGCTGAGCTCCATCTCCAGCCCCATCAAATTCCTTTCTGACCCTCCGTGTCATATATCACTAGACTCTAGTGACCACTATTTTGTTCTGTTCTCCTACAAAACTGATTTATTAGTTTCTACAAATGAGTGAGAACGTAAGATATTTGTTCACCTGCCGGTTTGTTTCACTTAGCATAAGTACCACCAGGTCCATTCATTTTGCTGAAAATGAAAGAATTTCATTGTTTCTTGATGACTGAATAATGTTCCCTATGTGCATATATTAGATTTTCTTTATCTATCATTGATGGGTAGATTCTGTATTTTACCTATTGAACAGAACTGCAGTAAACAGGAGAGTGCAAATATCTTTCCAATGTGGTGATTTCCTTTCCTCTGGATATGCACCCAGCAAAGGATGGGTCATATGCTAGCTCCATTTGTTATGTTTTGTTTTATGTCGTCTCCATACTGATTCTCATAATCACTGTACCTGTTTGCATTCTCACTGACAATATATGAGTTCTCCTTTGTCAGCATCTTTGCCTTATATGTATTAGTATTTCTATGACTTTGTGCAGAAAAGTCTGTTTCTTTAACATATTTTTATTATGGGTTATTTTAGATTTTTAATTCAGCTTTTTGAATGCTTCATTTATTCTGAATATTAATCCTTTATCAGATGAATAATTTGCAGATTTCTCCCATTGTGTAGGATGTCTCTTCATTTTGTTGATTGTTTCTTTTACTCTTTGGAAGCTTCTTCATTTGATATAATCCCATCTATCCATTTTTGTTTCTGTTCCATTTGCCCCTGGGGTCCTGTCTGAAACATCATTGCCTACACCAATGCCTCAAAGTGCTTCCCATATTTTGGTACACTATTTTTATAGTTCCATGATTAACCCTTAGGTCTTTGATCATTTTGAATTTACTTTGTATGTGGTACGGTACTGGATCTGCTTTCATTCTGCTCATGTTTATTCAATTTTGTCAGGACCTGCTTTGGAAAGAGTATCATTTCTCCATTGTATATTCTGGTGCTCTCATCAGTAACGATGAACATGGATAATTTCTGAATTCTTTGGTTATTTCTGTGCTCTATGTGCCTGTTTTTATGCCAGTACCAAACCATACTGTTTTGATTACTACAAATTTGTTATGCGTTTTGAAGTCAGGTATAGTGATGTATCTATTTTTTCCTTCTCTCTGCATCACTTCTGTTATTCTGGTTCTTTTGTGGTTCTGTGTGTATTTTAGGATTTCTTTTCCCTATTTTTTGTGAAGAAAATTGTTGATATTTTGATGTGAAGTCTATACATTGTTTTATGAAGTATGGTTATTTAAACAACATTAATTTTTCTATTCATGAGTTTGGGATATGTTTCAATTTTCATATGTTGTGAATCTTCAGTGGATTATAATTTTCATTGTCTCAATTGTGATCGTTCTCTGCTTTGTTTTATTTTATTCCTAAATGTTTTACTTTTCTCTACAGGTAATGTGAATTTGACTAATTTTATAATTATCTTTTCAACACATTCATTATTGGCTTGTATGCTGTTGTTTATGCATGTTATTTTTATTGGTAGTCCTTTTTAGATCCACATATACTTAAAATCTTCACATCTTCTTGCTGAGTTGTGCCTTTAATCTGTTTGTAATGGCCTTCCGTTTCTGTTTTTATGGATTTATTATTTAAAGTTGGGATTAACAGATGTGGTTATACCTACCTGTGTTTTGTTCCTTTTTGGAACCCTTAAAATTTAGCCTATGTATATTTTTACCAGGGAAGTGACTTTTCCTAGACAGTCCATAGATGGATATTGTTTTTTAAAATCTGCATATCCAGTCTTTTGGTTGGTGAATTTAATACATTTACATTTAAGGTTATTATTGATAGGTATGAAATTTCTTTTATCTT
This sequence comes from Petromus typicus, assembly GCA_004026965.1. Lineage (NCBI taxonomy): Eukaryota > Metazoa > Chordata > Mammalia > Rodentia > Petromuridae > Petromus > Petromus typicus. Next base: position 74,419 of record PVIR01004810.1, on the reverse strand, counting down.
TTTGTTCCTTGTTTTCTGGTTGTTTTGGATATTTTTGTTGCTTTCCACATGTTTTATTGTTTGTGTTTTGGTTTGGTTTTAGTGTTGAAAAGGTTTTATTCTCTTTCTAATATATCTGTTTGTCTAATAAGTTTGTATATTTATTTCTTTGCTTGATGCTAGTTTGTATCCTTTGCTTCTACAAAGAGTCCCTTAAGTATTTCTTATACAGCTGGTCTGGTGGTGATGAAATCCCTTAGATTGTTTTCTTATTTTCTTTTCCTCTAGTACCGGGGATGAGCTCAGGCCCTTGGCACTGAGCTGCGTCCTCACTTCTTTGCCTGTCTATCCGGCGCTCTGTCTATGACGGGATTTCACTGAGCCTTTTCCTCATTTTCAAAAATTTTTATCATTTTTAAGGATGAGTTTGCTGTACATTATATTCTTGGCAAGTAGTTCTCTCGTTTAGTGTTTTTGAATATGCCATTCCATTCTCTTCTGGACTGCCATATGCTGAGAAATGTGCTGTGAGTCCAACGGGCATTCTCTCTATGTGATCTCATGCTTTTCTTAGAATTCTTTGTTTTGTACTTTTGACATTTTGACCATATCTTGATGAAGGTTTATTTTGACTGAGTCTGCTTGGTATCATTTGAACTTCTTATACTGAGATGTTCATATCTTTGAAGATACAGGAGGTTTTCAGGTATCATTTTATGTTTTAAGATTTAATTTATTACTTCTTATATATCTCCTACACTTTAAACAAATATGTTAAAAATACTCTGTAGTTCTCATAGGCCTGCCTGATTGCTTGCTCTTTCTATCCTTTGTTTCTTTCTTTCTTTTTCTTCTATTTTTACTGGTTTAAGACCTACCATCAAAATTTCCAACTTTTTTCCTTCTGTTTGTTTTAGTTTATTTTGGAAGTGCCCTTACATTTTTATTTTATTGATTAAAATGTTTAGCTCCAATATTTTAAGTTATTTCTTTTTTATGATTTCTATCTTTTTGGTGAATTTTTCATTCATATCTTGAACTTTTTTTCTCATTTCTTTGTATTTTGTATACACAATCTCTTTCCTCTCACTGATTTTCTTTGTGATCATTTTTCAGACAGTTCATAAATTTTGTTCAAATTGGGATCCTTCTCTGAATCTCATTGTTCTTTGGAAGTGTTTTCTTTCAGGGAAAGTGTTTCTTTTCCTTTTTATGTCCTTATGTTGTCATCTGTGCATCTAGTACAGTCTTTGTTCCTACCAATTGTATGTATTTATTTTCTGGCAAAGTATGTACATGCAATATCAGATATCTGTTGAACAGCTACTTTGAATCGTGCTACAGTGAGCTAAAAAGAGTAATGTCTTTAGTATCTTTGTTTTAGACTTACATCAGTTGTGACGATGAATGCCTCAACAGTTCACAAAGGATGAGTATGATTTTTTTAGTGAATAAACACTTCTACCTTTACATGTCCTCTTACTGTAGAGAGTCCACCATCGGTGGTACTTGGCCTTGTGGAAGTTTCTGCCTCAGTCTCAGTAGTGCACGATATGAAGAGGACTAATCCTAGGTCTCCCACAGAAGCATAGGTAATAAAAGGGTTAGGGCCTCAGTGCCCATTGCTTGAACCATGGGATGGGATAGGCCCACCTCATCCCCAAGCCTCATGAGATGGGGATGGGTGACTCCGGTCTGTGGCGGTGTTAACTGTGGACTCCAGGTTTTGGAACACAAAGTGGAACCTCACTATTTCCCACGGAATGACTACCATTGCCTGTGTCACTTGTATATTATTTACTACTTATGTAGAGATGTGTGGACTCTAGAGGGCTCCTCCAGGTCCCAAGACCTGGCACAAGAAGTGCCAGGAAATTTAGCACTGTCATCTGTGGTCTGTATTTGTGGGCTGTGAAGAAGGCTTTCCCTAGGTCCTCCAGAGCATACACAGGTCCTGTTAGGCTCAGAACACTGATTCACACTCTTGGAGATGAGAACAGGCTGCCTTGAGTCATACAGGTGAAGCGCAGGTGTTGCTACATCTTGTAGTTTGGTGTTTGGCTCTGAAGCTGCAGGACATGAGGGGAATGCTCATGGAGTAATTGTGTTGGGGTTTCGGCTCATGACAGTCACACCAGCAATTCTGGATCTGCCCACTGGATAACTGTAGTGCCAAAACTTTTCGCACCATCAGCTGCGGTCCTGAGGCTGTGGGGAAGAGAAGGTGCCTTTCTGATTTCTCACCAGGTGAGCGTTAAGTGGTTCTGGGGGTAACACTACTACTAGCCATGTTCCTGGAGGTGTGGACAGCAGCTTGGACCTTTCCAACCTCTGAATAGACAGGTAGAGGTGGAGCAGGGACTCTGCATGAGTATCCATAATCCTATGACTGAGCTGGGGAGAACCCTGGGGAGTAGGCGCAGGCAGTGGTTGATGTCAAGGCCATTGGTAGCCATGTTCCTGGGACTGCTGGATTCCAGAGGGCTTTTCTCTGCTCCCCATACATAGATGAATATAAAGCTCATACTTTGCCCCCGGCTATAGTGCCAAAGTCATGGGCTATGGAGACTTTCCCTAGTTCCTGTGTAAGAGAGTGAGCAGAACACAGGCTTACAGTTATAGGAAGTGCTGAGCCTGTCGCATGCTGAGAGGGTTTTCCTCCACCCAGTGAGATGTACAATGGCCCACGGCTTCTGACCATGTGAGACGCTGACTATTGGCCCCTGAACTAGAGAATGCATGTAGTAGTGGCTGCTGTAACAATTGGAGTTCACTAGGTTGGGGCTCCTTGTGTGGACCAGAATAGTCTTTGAGGCCAACCCCCTCCCCAGACTGGCCTTTAGTCCTGTAAGGACGGTGTCACTGTCTTGCAGTTTAAGATTCCTGGTCTTGTGCTAGTCAGGGCTACTAGGACTCTCCACTTTGCCAGAAGCACTGAGTTCTCTTAAGTTGAATTTGAAAACTGCTGCACTCTTTTGTCTTGCTTTCCTTTCTGACCCTCTGTACTTTCCTCACTTCCCAGGATTACCCCTCAGTCACTCTTTTTGAAACACAGGCTTCCCCTGTTGCTTATCTCTTCTCTGACTTCTCACAAAAATACTGAAATAACTATAGGAAGATCTGACAAGACTGAGGCTTAAATAAATCCATTTGCAACAATGGCCAGAGAGCAGCTGCTCCCTCCTGGAGGCTCTGCTGACATCCTTTCTTAGCCTGTCTCTATTCTGTCCTTTGTAAGTGTTTGACTTTGAAACCTCCTGCTTCCAAGGCTGCGCCCTTTGGCTAAGTTGAATAAACAAATTGACACTGAATGAGGGGTAGGTAAAAAAAGTGATATAATAAAACCTCATGATAAAGAAGGATTTTTACAACTTAAGAAGAACCTTGCTTTCATGTTATGTTAGTGCATATTTATCAAGCTGTTATGTTCTACTGAGGTGATGCTGTATCAAGTCTCTAAAAATCCAGATGCACTTTGTTCTTACAGTGCTCTGATTTCAGGTGGCTGTTGTCAGGACGTGTGTCAGCGCTCTGCTCTGCTCCCAAAATGTGGCTTGTATTGTGCTATCACTCAGTTGAATATAAACATTCAGAGATATGGTAGGATTGATTGTACAGGCAGACAGTTGTAACATGGAAAATTATACTGATTGTGTATTTTTAAAAATAGTTCCAATGGTCCTTATACAGACAGCTAAAGTACCAAAGCCAAAATTCATCATTAAGTCTACACTAAACACAAACCGTTCTGTGGTCATGTGTTCTGTATCGTATTTGGATCTGTGAGGAAGGAAGCAGAAGGAAGTAATGGATTATTGGATGAAGCGGCACTCCAGAATCACAAATACCTAACAACCACAAAATATGGCAGGTCAACTAACAGAGAGGGGACCTCAGCAATATTTTGCCGTACACACTGATTTGCGGGATAAGTGCATGTGATATGAAAACATAATGGGGCTCAAAAATTCCCAGAATTAATCAATGAAAGCTCCTTTCCACAAATGAGCTGCCTCCTGCAGAATGGGAATAGACTCTAAATTCAGTGAAACAGATGTAATAGAAACAAATAGAAATAGAAACAAAGAAAAAATAAATTAAAATAAATTAAAATAAATTAAATTTAAAATAAAAATACCCAAATGAAATTACCAAATAGCAGCAGGAGAAGATCTTGGAAAGGACAAGGTTGTATATGTGTGTGTGTGTGTGTGTGTGTGTGTGTGTGTGTGTGTGTGTGTGTGCTTGTGATTGTGTGTGTGCTTCTGTGTTGCAAAATAACCAGACAAAGTTATTCTAGATTTTAAAAAATGCTAGAAAAGTAATCCACTATTCCCTTCTAAAATTGAGGACAATTAATGTAAAGTAAATATAATAGCAAGGTATCGTCTATCAAATTATCATCAGAATGAAGATGAAGAAAGGACAGAAAATTAACTACACAGAAAAGCTTAATGAAGTAAAGAACATAATGCAAGAAATATACCAAAAACTGAATTGAAATTAAAAATCAGAAATGAGATGATACAATGTGGGAAAAAACTTAGAAGCGAAAGAATAACCATTGTAACTCCCAGTATGTATTCATTTTTATTTATTTATTTATTTTTTTTGAGACAGGGTCTCACTTTGTAGTTCAGGCTGGCCCTGAGCTCAGCCTCGAACTCACATCACAGCAATCCTCCTGCCTCTGCCTCCCAAGTGCTGAGATTATAGGTGTGAGCCACCATACCCGGCACTGTGGCATGTGGTACTGGTTGCTGCTGGGCTGAGTCTCCACACCCAGTATTGTTATGTGGTTACCAGGGATCGAATCCAGGTCCTTGTGCTTGCAAGAGAGGCACCTGAACCACTGAGCTAAATTCCCCAGCCCTCCAGTATGTATTCTTATCTATTTATGTCCTCAAGGGCACAGCAAGAATTTCATAAAGCAGAAATCACAAACATTGCAAAAAAGAATTGATATGGACAAATTACACAAAAATTTAATGCATCTTTCTCAGTCCAAAACAGATCATGTGAAGTAAAACTGAGAAGAAACTTAGAAGGCTTTGCATTGTCAAATAGATCTTACAGGTAGCAATATGAAGTCAGATCATAGAGCATATACCGTTTTTTCAAGTGCACGTGTAATATTCACAAAAACTGATCATACTATTTGCCACAGAGAGAAGTTTAACAAATTCCAAAACATAATCCAAAATCATTGTCTTGCTCTAATGTAGTAAAACTGATTACAGCAAAATTAAAGCTAGAGTGGCCCATCCTACGTGAATTAGGAATATAAGAAATGGTAGTTACTGAATAACTCTGGTGCGAGCGCATTGCTTTAGTACATTAATGAAATCACAGGGTTCAGAACCTACAGCAGTTACTAAAATCCTAACCCGTGAAAAAATTTACATTATCAAATACCAATAACAACAAAAATTAAATTCTGAGAGAAAATAAATTAGAAATACAAAATGTAGAAAAGAAAAATATCAAGAATGAAAAGTCATAACAACAGAATTTGTTGGAAATGAAAAAAGATCAGTTATTGAATAAATGTAAAAACTAATTATTTAAGAAAAATATAGGCAAAAAGTAAGGAAACAAATTTTATGTATATGGGGGGTGGTAGGGTGGGAAGGGCTATGGGAAAAAATGAGAATGAAGTTGTGTCTTATACTGGTACAAATCCCCATTATGGAGTGCAGTCATGATGTGTATATTTAATGTACCAATAAAGATTAAAAAAAAGAAAAATATAGGCAAGCCACAAGCTAACATAAATGAGACAAAAGGAAAATACATCCAAAGTAAGAAATGACAAAGTAGAAATATTCTTTACAGTAGGGGATATTTAAAATCAATAGAAATTATTTTATGCAATTCTTTGTAATCAAACTTGAAAATTAAATGTAATGGACAATTTCTAAAGAGGGGGTAACCTATTCAATTTGAACTTAGTGAGCACAGAAGGCCTAACAAGATTAGATATCCGTAGAGAAACCACAGAATCATTAAAGAACTCACCGAAAAGCATCAGCCCACACATCCGCCCTCTCTCTGCACAGGGTAACACCAAAAAAGGGCTCTAGGCACACTGCAGTCTCTCCTTGGCCAAATATGGGATCATTTAAATATTAAAGGTAAAAACTGCTAAAGACTGGAACCTATTAAAGATGCTTAAATCTACGATGATACCAAAACCAAACAAACAAAGCTTTACTGACCTTTGTGTAGGAGACCTATACATCTATCCATTTTCTTTTTTGAAAATTAATAGAGCAAGAAAAAAATAGAGTATTTGTCTTGTCTTTCTGATACAAATTCTACCATTTCATGCACGAATAGGGAAGGCAAGATTCTCTTTATAAAATTACAGTGGCCCAGCCAGTGCCTGGTCTAGACCCATAAACCTAGCGTGGGGGGAGGTTGAGGCCATGGAAGCACAAGCTTGAGTACTATGTGGATGATTGAGCTAGGGATCCTGTCTCAAATTAAAATTTAAATAGGAACAGGGCTATAGCTCAATGGTAGATTGCCTTGAGATTTGATCCCCAGCCCTGGAAAAAAATTATGATGAAGATTATAAATTATTATAATTGAAGATTATTTTATAGTCTATAATTAATAGATTAAAGTGAGTATCATAAAAAGTATTGTAATGTCACCGAAAAAGGAGCCCGAATTTTATAAGCCTCTTCTTCATATAAAAATATAACATCACTGACCAATTATTTCATTCCAAAACAACAGAAAAATTCAATCCACAGTCCGATAAGATGTTTTGAATTTAAACAATTTGCAATAAATCTTGAGAAATACATTTCAAAATCTAGATTTCAGAAACTTGTATAGCACAAAAATTCTTATAATTTTGTTAAGTTAAGTGGAAAGGAAAACAGAGGGAAGAAAGGAAATTGTGTAGTACTTACTTGGGTTCTCACTGAAATAGTGAAAAGAGGTTAGCAGCGAGAGTATTTTCTAGTATTTAAGAAACCCTTAACTCTTAAACCACTTGTAATAATAGTGCACTTCTCTTTTAGAAACATTCCTTACCCATGTCAGATAAATCCTGAAATATTTATAGATGAAGTTATGTTTGAGATTTGCTTCAAGTAAAGGGAAAGTAGGAGAAATAGAGAAAAGAAGATTGGCCGTGATTGACAATTATTATTAAAACTTGTTAAAAACAAATAAAACTCCCTGACTAAGGTGCTATCACTTTCTATTTTCATGTTTTTTGAAAGGTCCCATATTGGAAAGATTGATTTAAAAAATTATATACCTGAAGTCAGTGTATAAACGTAGTAGACAGTCCGTATGATCATTGTTAACTAAATTGTGATAATGCAGTCCACCATCTCTCTGTAATATGTCTGAGGTCACTCCAGCCTTCACAGGAAGGAAAGCACACTCGCAGGGTCAGTGCTTTCTCTTGCTTTGCTCATTTGGTTCTTTCTACATTTCCAGACGTTCATTGAGCTTGTAGTTATAGAGCTGCTGATGTTGTAAAACGGTTGCTTAGCAACATGTTAATGGGGAAAAACACTCCTCAAAACATTGGGGATTTTGTCTTTTGAAATGTACTAGTTCAGCATGTGATACCTCCCACAGCTCAATTGAACAGGAGGAAAAATATCAACTCTTTGAATATAGTTGTTTTGTTTTTCTCCCTTCTTCTTAGCTGGGTCTGAAGGTAAGGAGAATATCTAAGAAATGGAATACGATGATGATCCTGAGCTTCCTACAGTTACTGGTCTCTCGGTGGTTTAGAGGTGAGATACCGCAGTTCTCTGCCCCCACCTAAGTGACCTATTTTTATTTTCTACTCTGTCTTATCCTAAGAATGTGCACCAGATTTGGGCACCCAGGAAGTCACTCAGTAAGCCTCAGTTTCTTTGTCAGGAAATTAAGGTATTTGACTAAAATGCTTTTGCAAATGTCTTCTAACTCCACGAGCTGTTGCCCTGAGGAGGATCTTCAGGCCAGTCCTCTCCACGCCCAAAATGGGTCTGTTGTTCAGGTCAGGAGGTCTGAGCATTTGCAGCCAGGATGTCAGCCAGGCTGGATTAGCGTTGGTCCACGGCTAAGAGGAAAACAGTCCTCAGACGTTAGGAACTTTGTCTTCTGAACTGTACTGATATCCCCACAGCTCACATTAACAGGAGGGAAAGTGTCACCTGTCAGTGGTTAGATCTTGGCCACGGTGTGCGCTCCATGCACGTGTGTTGCTGGGCTGGCACAGAGGAGCTTCAGACTCCTCATCTGGGAAACAACGTGAGCACTTTTGAGAAGACTGAGTGAGACGGTAGCACCGAAACCAAGGAAGGCTCTGGCACATGGTAAGGTCTTGGTCAGTATCGATTATCGTTGGCATAAGTAAAAAATCACGTTATGAAGGACTGTGAGTATCGACCTCCTTCCATAGGTGTCTTTACTGAATTCCTTCTAGCAGCAGTGAGAAAAATTGTGAGGAAGCCGGGGCTGGGGCTTGTGCTGTAGTTGTACTGCTTACTGGACTTCACTGCCTCTGCGTATCCCGCTCAGAGGGGGACCCATTCCTTCCGGATGTGAGTCTCCGGGCGGTGCTGGGGACCCAGGGGCTGCACAGACTCAGCTCATCTGCAAGGAGCCGGGAGGGCGGACGAGCAGCGGGCGGCAGACAGCTTATCAGAATTGGATGAAAAGCCCAGACGCACAAGAATCAGCTAAGCGCGGATCTATTTTAAAACCCAGTCCTTTTTAGCAGCGGAGAGCCAGGGCAGTGATTTAATTACTGATGGCCTACATCACAGCACCCTCCGCGCCGCGCGGGCAGGCCCAGTCCTGGCGGAGCGCGGATTAGCAGGCGGCCTCCAGGAGGACGCATCCCCTCGCCGCCTCACCTCCCCACCACCCTCCCTGCCGCAGATTTGCCTGGGTCTCTGATGTGCAGAACTTTCCATTTTGAAACAAATGTCCTCGGGACTCTGTGATTTTGTCTGAAGGATTTTCTAAGCATCTGCCGGCTTCTGTCTGAGTCACACATAAACCATCTACGTGTGTGAATCACTTCCTTCCTGTGGGGTGCGCGTTTCCCACACCCATTCCTTCACACCCCCACCCCTGTTGGAATATAACAAAGGAAATGGGGATTTTGTGGTGATTTTCCTACTCAGTGCACTGCTGATTTAATGCCACAGATGCTCCGAGTTACTTGGGGAGACTTCTCCGAGAGAGAAATTCTAGGAGGTCCCCAAAGGCATTCATTCTAGAGTGTTCAGCCGTGGACCTGCTCTTTCTGTACCAGGGAAGAATTGAGTGCCTTCTGAGCCTCCGTATACTGAGGAAGAAATTCTGAAATCTCAGGGACAGAAATTGTCCTAAAAACCTCTGACTGGAAGGGTGCAGGTGTTTTGGGGAGGGATGGCTCAGCTTCTCATTCTCTGCTTCATCGCTAACTAAACTTAGAGGACTGAACAGTAACCTCTTAGTTGGATTAGTTGCTAAGCTCTCTACTACTCTTTTCCCTGTAATGTAAAAAAGACTAAGTGTCTTTGTCCTGGTGTACTTGTAAAAAGAAAATGAAATTTCATTTTTTACAGTTGATTTTATTGATACATTCTCTATACACATCATTATCACACATGACATTGAGAATTTGTACCAGTGCATGGCACAAATTGATTCTCCTTGTTTCCCATTCTGCCCACCACCGTGTGGTTCTGCCCACCACACGATCCCTTCCTCCTTTTATGTGTATGTTTTGCTTCCTTTTTTTTAACCACCAAAATTTTTTTCCTTCCCTTTTTACTTACCCCTATACCCCTTTTCCTCTTGAATGTTTTTTTATTTCACAATATCTATCATATATTTTAAACTCATTTACGTCTTAGGGTTTCTCAAACCAGAGAGAAGATAGAGTATTTATACATCTGCAACCTATTTATTTCATTTATGAGTATGTCCTTAAAGTAGGCTCATTTGAGTAGAAAAGACTTGTCACGATCCTCCAGCAAACACTCACTGCCCTCTCATTTCTAGGGCATCATCCTTTCCTTCTGTCCTTCTGCCTCTTAGATCACTTGTTCCATCTTCGTTGTTGACTTGGACAGATCAAAACTATAGAGTTTCTTCAATTCCAGTGTAATTTCTCTTCTTTCCTCAATTCACACTTTTAGACCATCTCAGTTGAACATTCATTATATGCTGAAAATGCTTTTAGGTGTTTTTTTTTTTTTTTTTCTAAATTACTCCTTTTTAGAGTGCAGAGTCATTACCATGGGAAAACTTCACCTGATTCACGGAAGTGCTAAAAGAGAACACTCAGTAAATACATGTTGAATATATGAGAGAATAAACTGAACCTATGACTCTACTGAGACCTAAGCCACCCCCATGTGCTATGCTGGGGCAATGCTGCACTGACGAGGCCCTGTTTCTCTGATTTGGCCAGCTCTTTCCTGCCTTAGCAACTTGGAATCATGTGATTTTCTGTCCATCATGCTTTCCTGGACTCTCCTCCAAATGCTGGCCAAAGCCTTCTCTTCTGTGGCATCCCATCATTACCTGGGTACTTCCTACAACTGTATTTGCTGTATGTGTAGATGTGCGTACACATAAACCTGTTTGTTTAACTCACACTTCTCTGTGTCCCACCCTTAGTTTCCATTTCTTCTCTTAGGTATGCCGTTGAATTCTTGAGCCAAACATTTAACTCACTTAGCATTCAGCACAGTTTCTAGAACAAAGTATTTAATAAATGCAGGTTTAATAAATGAATGGATACCTATGCTCTATTTTGTTTTTTCTCTTCTTTTTAACATAGCCAACTTGAGTTGCCTTTGGTTTCTTGCACTCAAAGGGCTTTGACTATGATGATGATAGTAACAAGCAGAAATTTATACCTTGTCAGTTCTTTTACAATTACCTTAGTGATAGAACTGAAAAAAATGGTCTCACAGAGTTTATGATGACATTAATCATGTAGATTGATGTAGTTTATAAAGTACACTTGCTCTTATCCTCACAGTTAATTTTCACAACAGTCTTTCACAGCAAAGAACACTTTAGACAGAGAGGTTAGAAGATTTCTGATAAGTGTCAGTATGAGAGCTCAAGTTTTTGGTTCACTGGCCCCTCTCTCTGGTACATCATGTGGCTTCCATTGCTGTTACTCTGAGTGGTTCAGCATTTATGACAAACTAGGAGATGAGCTATGTGTCTTCCTGTGCGTAGATTATCTAATCTTCACAGCACCCCACTGGGTTAGTACTTTTATTATTCTTTTACCACACATGAAAAAGGAGAGACACAGAGGTATTAAAAAATCTAAAGCTAATAATTTTTCAGTCTGACATGTGATCCTGGGTTTTTCTACTTCCTGAAACCAAGTCACCAATGACTGTGCTGTAGTCCTTGCTATAGGAAGAAATGGAGCACCATCTGGGATTTTGGAAGTCATTCATGCAGAATAATCCAGAGCCATGTTTTGGGTAGTAATTCCAAAGTCTTAAACATGTGATGAAAAGTTATAGAAAAGCTTTGTGGGAATCCCACAAAGATGTGAGCGGATGTGAACTGTTTCCCCGACATCCCCTCTGATACAGACTTCATTAATGCACTTAATTGTTGAGCAGTATTGTGATGAGATTATTCGGAACCTTGGCTGGCACTTCTTTGCGATTGTTAGCTGCGGTAATTTTCAGTGTTGCTGAAGATGCCGGCTGAATGAAAATAGGCCAAAAGAAAACTATGTTTTCAGTGTGGGAGAAAATGTAATCACAGTGAGTCATTTGATTTTGATGCACCGCTTTCCCCTCGTTTTAAACACCCCAAGCCTATAGGTAGATGCAGGGCACGATTATTTGACGAGCACACTAAGGCTCATCGCTCCCACACTCTTCCCTCACTCCGGCCACCACTCTTTTATTCGCTGATTGCTGGGGACCAACTTTTGCATCCACATAGAAGTGAGAACATGCAGCGTTTGGCTTTCTCCAGCTGCCTTCCTTCATTTAGCATAAGGCCCTTAGGTCTGCCCCGCTGTGAAAAGGGAGGACGATGAGAAGACGGTGAGGAGGTACAACTCTGCTTTAGATGCACAGGACAAGTGGCCTCTGCATTCAATAGTGCAGCAAGATGACTACGATCACTCAGCAACAACTATTAAAATAGCTACTAGATTTTAATATTTCTGGTATAAACAATAAATGTCTGATATGATTGATATGCCAATTACCTTGATCTGATCTTATAAGCTGTATATATGTATTGAAGTGTCACTCAACCCCATAAAGACTGAGTGCACCAAAAAATGTATATACACTTCAGACAAAGGAAAAAAACACTATCATGTTTTTTCAACAGATGATGCTATCCTCATAGAGAGGACTCTAAAAGATGTGGTATGTTGCAGAAAATGCATTGCACTGCTGACCCTTAGAGAAGAAATGGAAAATGCTGGCGCTGCAGTCTCAATTACCAGCGTCACCCAAGCAGCAGTTCGCTGTACTCATAAATGCCTGCAAGCTAGTGGCTCCCATTTTGAGCACGTCTTCTAATTGTAGAGGTCAAAGGTAACTTGCATTAATCTCATGATGTGTCAATAAATTGAGTATTTAAATATTTCTACAAGTTTTCCTTTCCTGAAATATACGTACATTTTTTAGTGGGGAGGGAGTACACTCTGTATGTACCATTACTCTGTGTTAGTTAAATTTTTTAATTAAAGTCATCACAAAAGTATACATTGTCACCTTTAGAAAGGCCAATTACCACAAATATGTCAAAAAGAACTATTTGTTCTCCATGAGCCACGTTATGGAATTGTCTTCCATTCAGGTTTTTAAAAAGGAGAGCCGGATAAAGGAATCCTGCAGCATGTGTGTGTCTCTGTAAGACATTGTGCGGGGATGTCTCAGATCCACCCTGTAAGCGGAATCTCAGGGAACTCCTGAGCACTGCGGCGTGGACTCCCATTCTGCAGATGAAAGGAGACCTCACTGGCTGCCTCCTGTGACAGGAACTGAGGGAACAGTGAAAAGCCCCAGCTGTCATGTCTAGGAATATACCATGGAATCCACTCAGAGTTCTGCAAATAAAAGTGGGAAAGTAGAACAGAAGAAGAGGGTGCTCAGATGGGGTTATGTCATTTTAGAATCAAAGAACCCAAGTACCTGTATTATTCAACTAGGTTGATAATGACTGAATGCTGTAGTCAAACAAATGTTGATGAATTTGAAATATAATTGTTCCAAACAAATGTTGATGAATTTGAAATATAATTGTTCACCTAATTTAAACTTCCGGTGTGAACAGAGGTGATGACAATAGGAGTTTGCTTTTCAAATTTAAAGCTGTAAAAATATCCTTAAATTAATTCCATCATATTTGAGTGCTTATTTACCCTTTTTTTCCACCTTCTCATGTTGAGGTTTGGTTTAAAAGCAAACTATCCCCACTTCCTTGTCTTTGGATCCCAGGGAAAAGGGTGTTTCAGATCATTTCTCACTTAGTCCATATTCAGAAAGATCAAATAACTATGCACCCATTCTCAAAGTTCCTGTGGGTCTAGGCAATCATGAGTGTGAATCACTGGGTCCATTATATTTCCAGGACGGCCCGTCATCTCCTGTCCTACCGCCGTTCACAGAGGCAGGGTCAGTGCGCTCCATCCTCACAGGGCTTCCAGCTTCTGTGTGTACAGCTTTCCATGCCCTAGAGACAATTAGCCACTCACTGCTGTGACTCCAGCCAAGGTCTCCCCGTGGGGACAGGAAGAGGCACCCTGGGGAGGAAGCTTCCTCCAGGCATCAGGTATGGCTCATGGCGAAGGAGGCAGCAGCCTCTTTCTTCCCTCCAGTGTTTGTGATACAGCACAAAAGCAGACAATGGCCGCCCCTTTCTCCTGGAGGTGACAAGGAGAAGGAGAGTATAAAGCTGGCTTTTGAAAACTGAGCCTTTGAACTCCCCGCCACCCCCTAGCACTTGACCTGAATCCACTTCTGACAACCTCAGAAACCCATTGTCCTTTCCTTGAAAGGGAGATGTCCTCTGGGAAAGCGACCACAGTGAGGGAGAGGTGCCTTCCACAAGGATCTGAGAGAATACCTAAGCTGGCATGGCGTTTAAAGATGCCTGACTCCAGTCTCCTTAGTTTTTAAATGGAACCTCAAGAACAGAGAGGATTTTTAAATCAAATCACAGAGCCCATGGCAGACTTTCCTAAATGTTACCTGCAACACCGGTTCATAGGTTAAAGGTGGGCTCACCACTGACTGTAGTGAGAAAGAAGCATTACTTAGTCTTGACTGCATCCCAGAAGGGAAAGACCAAAGTCAGGATAGTTCTCAATAATTTCAAATTTAATTAAAGGTGTATATTTCAAGGGGTTAAGAAGATCTTCACTAAGGTTGGGGAAGAAGCACAATACAAAATTTTAGAATTAGCAGACACAGTAAAGCAGTGATTTTTGAGGCCAGGAACTAAAACAGTATTGTAATTAGTATAAACAGCTGGGTCTTGCTTTCTCCGAAAGAGCTGATGGAACTCTCAGGAAAATCTTGAACAATAATTTTATTTGCAGCTTTTATCTTCTGGATAAAATTTCCTTTGATAGTGAAGTCGTGCTGATGTAGACAGTAGTGTGCAGATAGCTTTGGTCATCATATTCCAACACTCCAGTTTATAAATGATACATTTAAGACCCATGTTCCCTTAACTACTAAAAATAAACCAGAAGCCAGGCCCCAAATTCCTAACCTATAGCATTTTATGACCAAACAATCCATTTCTTGATACAAATAAGCAAAAAAAAAAAAAAAAAAAATCCCTTAACATTAAAGAATAATTCAAAGTCTTTTCAAAAGATTTGAGGGAGAAAGTGAGAATAATGATAGTTCATGCCTGTGGGAAGGGTTTGATTGTCTCAGAGGGGTATCTTGTGAAGACCTTGTGAGGATATGACCTTCACAGTGTGACCATAATATATAAAGAAAGACTGGAAAGGAGCTCTTCCAATGGGGATAAAGCAATCGTAAAGCAGAGAGACAGTGTAGGGCTCAAAGAAAAGCAGGGGTGCTTGGCTGGAACCCAGCAACAGGGCAGATGATGGAAGGGCCGAAGATGGGGCCAGAGCACCAAGGGCCAGGGACAATGAGCTGAATGCCCAGTTGGGTTGTATAGTCTCACTCGGTGGGACCAATGGACCGATGAAGATGTCCGGTTGGAGCTGTGTAAAAGGGGAAGAAGACCTGTGTCCAGATTTTCCAAAGAAAGGAATTAGAAACTACTCAGTCAGTTAGGTACTTTGCTCTGAGTACAGTGAAAAATACATCCACTAAGCCATCTGTGGGGCTTCACGGAATGTGAATTATCTTTCTTCACTTTTGATTTGTTAGTAAGAAATGTCTATAATTTCAGGATATTCTCTTCTTCATAGTCATTGTCATGCTCCAACATCCATTTTCAATTTCTAGTGTCGAGCTGGATGGTTTTTATGGCATCTCAACTAGAGAAAAATGAAAATGAATGTACAAAATGAAAGATCAGATTTATTTATATTTTTGACTGTAAAAAGTAGTTGAGATTTTTCCTAAACCAGAAAAACCTTTTAGTAGGATGTAATTAGGTACATCATTTTCATTTTTTAGAAATTGCACACCGGTACTAATTGGACTATTTGCATCATGCATACTGGTATTACCTACAGCTGTTGAATACATTTCTAACAGCACTGTTTGATGCTTACATAAAACTACTCAGTAGTCTATATGCAAGCTTAAAGAAGCTGTGTAACAGAGCTGAAAAGCCAAGAACTCAATGACTAATAGAAAGCAGCAAGCTACTTAAATCATCAATTAGAATACTTATTCTTCTTGCATGAATTAACACAGAGGAAGGTATGTGTGTCTCACATTTGGGTGCATGTGAATTTTTTGAAAAATCTCATCTCTCCTTTATTTTATTTCAAGAAATGAACACCAGCCTTGCAGTCATCATTGGATAGAATCTGGAGAGGCTAAAATGGTGTTTGCTTTAGAATCTGCTTTCCCTTCTGATGGGTTAGGGTGTCTGAAATAGCATGTGAGGAGTACTGCGTAGCAGTTGAGGGCATAGACTTTCATTTTGGCTCTCATTTCATTCATGAACAACCAGCTTCATGACTTGGGGAATTAATTTCTATCAGCCTAAGTTCACCAGTTTTTAAAGGAAGAAAAATAACAGCAACTAACACAAAATCTAATGATTCAGTTCAACAGTTGAAAGCTTTTAAGTTAAGAGCAACAGTTTTAAAAGAAACATTGTTGCCTGTACTGTTGAAGAGATATGCTACAGTCAATTTGAGAAGACATAGTTGCTGTGTGTAAGTGTTTATGGGGTACCTGTGGGGTATGTATAACAAACATACAGTACACAGAAATTTTTGTTATTGTACTCCTCATAGAAAATCTCTCTTCACTATCTTTATTTTCCTTATTTTCTGACCATATCTCATATATTTAAATAATATGCCTGCACACTGTTTCTTGATCCATCAACTATAAGAGCATTCTTCATTCCGTTACATGAGAGCTGAAGATTTATTTGTTCCATTATTCTTCCCTCTATTCTCATTGTCTTCCCCTCAGTGTTTGACAGTTGTACTAATATTTCTGTTTCTTGCTCATAACTTTTGAACAATACATTTGTACTTTATGTGTTCTATCCATTGTAGACATTACTTTGTCTTTCTTCTGTGAGGGAGGATTTGCTTCCCACTGTCTTCCTTTCTAATTTCTGAATATCTTTTCTGTGTATTTCAAATTTCTCTTAGGAAAGAGTCTTTGAAAACGCAGCCTGAGTTGAGGCTCCTTGGGCCTGTGATTAGTAGAAGACACGCTCAGAGTGGGCGTCTGTTAGGGGATGAGGGAAGTGATGGCAGGAAAGGGGGAGACTCCACGAAGCCTGGGGGGTCTACTTTCAGCCTGCAGCTGGATGGGGTGGGGCAGGACCTTGAGCTGTAGCACAAGGCAAAGTCGTCGTTTGGTTTCCCGCATCCTGCCGTCATGATGGGCTTTGTGCAAGAGGAGCACGTGCCTTCGCTGTTGAGACGGAGCCTGTTGGCAGGGCGGTGCTCCAAGAAGCAAGTGGCCATGCACTACGAGGGGCCTCACTCTCAGAGCGGGGAGAGGGGGACACAGGAAGGGGACCTGTGTAGACTCTGTACAGGTTCTGCCACGTCAGGTGGTGATGAGAGGAGGAGATGATGAAGAGAAGGGCAAGGATGCCACTTCCTGCTGCTCCGTTACCTTTTCTCTTCGGCTTCGTTATCATTCCCATTGCATTTGCTTGAGACTCACTGCTTGTCAAACATCTTCACCAGTATTTTCAAATCTGTCCTCAGCCAAATACACATCCGTACCAGCACCACAGCCAACACCAGTGACACCGTCAGCAGAGCCATGGAAATACTGTTGATGTTATTTTCTGCATTTTCAAAATTTAGCACATGTTGCTAAAGTAGTTTTGTGGTTTGTCCAGTATTTCCCAGTAACTGGGAAGAGTGGGGGTTCACACAAATGATCTCCCTCCAGATAGAAGATCCTCTGGGGATACACTGGGTTTTATTTTTTTCATACTAGCATTTTGCATTTTTACTCCCACTGACCTAACTTTGCTAATTGCTTGTTTCCAAATAATTCTTCTCCTTTATGTTTCTTCATCCTCCTTTGCTTCTCCTCCTCCTCTTGTCTTCTTTTTTTCTCTCTCTCTCTCTTTCTCTTTCTTTTCCTTTCTTCCTTTTTTTTCCCTTTGTATTTTGAAGTAGTGTCGCAGAGTATTCCTGGTGGAGTTCATTTCTGTAATCGTCCTTTTGTTGGCATCATTTGTCTGCTAGTTGGGCATTTTAGGGGGTTGTTTGTTTGAGACAAAGTCTTTCTTGATAGTTCAAGCTGATCTTGAACTGATTGTGTAGCCCAGGCTGGCCTCAACTTTGGAATGGTAATCTTCTTGCTTCAGTCTCCCAAGTGCTGAGATTACAAGCCTGAATTACACTGCTAGGGAGTCAGGGGACTTTTAAAATTTACCTGTTTTAAAAAGATTGGGACCTTGAGAAAGTTTAGAAAACTCTAGATCAGCTGGGCTATATTTCTGAGAAAAGACAATTTCACCAGCAAAAGAAAAATTCTCATGTTGGCGAAGATATAGTTATTCACACAAGCAAAATGATTTTTTCTCCATAGGATTATAGCATGGCAAATAAAGGATGGCAGTGTGTTCATATAACAGCCCACAATCTCAGCTCCGCTAAACCCTTCTGTCTGCCAGAACAAGTGGTAAATAAAGCATAAACTACTTTGTGCATGCTTCACATTTTGGTGTAGATGGAAGGCAATTTACTCTGAGTTGAAAATGGAATTACTGGCAAAAAGCAATGCCTATTAACAAGTGGAACAGTCCCCTGGTGACAACATGGAGGCGTGCAACTGGGTACATTTGTCATTTTAACTCCAGGGGCAGATGAGGTACTTTTATGATGCTAAAGCAGAATTATAGGTAGAAACAGCATCATATTTGACACAGGAAGAAATGCCAGCTTAATTCCTTTGAACAGTTTGCATTCTACACGTGAACAATTCAATACAAGAAGATAATATTCTGTATTTATGTGATATATTGATATATTCTAAATGCTCATCGCTTTTCAAATTTATCCCATATGCCTGTAAATCATTCCTTCTGAATGTACTGTTCCAACCAAACTGTCTCTCCGCTTAAAAACCTCCAAAGATTCTCATTGCTCACAGAGAAGTTCTGATTTCATTGCTTGGCATTTCAGGCTTTTGAAATGCGACAGGATTATTTTTCCAGACTTTACTCTCATGACTTTGGTAAAAATCTGCTGAAGCTAGTTACTGTGAGGTCCCATAGTTTTCTGTTGTTTTATAGCAAATGACCAGAAGTTCAAGTTAAAGTGCTGTGAATTTATTATCTTCCAGCTTCTGTGAGCCAGGGATCTGGGCAGAGTGGAGTGGGTCCTTGCTTGGTGTCTCAGACTCTAGTCTAAGGGCTGGGTACCATTCTTCCTGGAGCTTTGGGTAATCTTCCAAGGTAGTATGATGGTTCTTAAAATTTTCAGTTTCTTGCATTTATGGATAAGGAAGATCTTGTTTTTCCTTTGGCTCCTATTCGGTGGGTACTTTTATCTCTTAAAGCCTCACATGATTCCTTACCATGCTGCTTTCTCATAGGCTTTTCCATAGCATGGAATCTGCTTCTTCAAGGTCAGCAGGAGAGTGTCTCCGACCTGTGAAGTCTTACATCCCACCAGTCTGTGGGTTAGACGTCTCCCCATATTCTACTGGCTAGAAGCAAGTTATCACATTCACAAAGAGAGTCACACAGAGTTGTGCATACCAAGTGACAGGAAAGAAGGGAGCCATCTTAGAACTCTGCTTATCACACTATGGTGACAGATGGCTCCTGAATTTCAGACCTTAAAATATCAGAGGCTTATATCCATCATCAATGACCAAGCAGAGGACTGGTTTGAAGGAATCTCCTAAGCTCTTTCTACTGCTAAGGTGTGGCAAATGAAAGGCAATACATCTTGCTTCCCTTTACATCTCTGGGGTCAAATAGGTGATGCTGACTATCTCTAATGTTATGGGATCTGAGAGAAACAGTGGTACCCAGTGCCCGAGTGAAGAACAAGCGGTGTCTGGTGAGGAACAGAACAGAGGATTGAAGTTTTCTCCATCTGTATATTTTCCAACTGTGTTCTGCAAAAAGCTGACCCCTGTTCTGTACTTGGGAAGGACTGACCTCAGACGACTTGCTCAGTGTATTTTCTCATGAGTAATAACTTTTCCTCCCTGTCCCTGTTTCCAGATCATCCTTGTGCTGCTAAGTACAGTTTAAAAGCTGCTTCCTAAGTATTACCTAATTTCCCCATTGAAATTAATTTTCTTTTTTCAGATTTCTCCTTAATGCTCCTTTGTATTTTTTTCATATATCTTGCATGAAATTGATGATTTTCTCATTTTACCTCAGTTAACGCTGAGATACCTCACTTTCCCTATAAGATTGTGAACAGCTTGGGACAGGAACCATGTCCACCTCACTGGTAGTTTAAAAGTAGCTGCTGGGTGAGAGGTGCCTGCCTGTCCTCCCAGCACTTGGAGGGCTCAAGCGGGAGGATTATTGGAAGTTAGAGGCCAAACTGGGCTACACAGGGGGTTCAAGGGCAGCCTGAACTACATAGGGAGATCCTGTCCCAAAACAAATGAACAAACAATCAAACAAACAAAGAAAATCAAACCCAGTTCAGGGTTATGCTTAATGTTTCTAGTGTTGAATGTTGAGTGAAATTGATCTTGTTCCCCTGAATGCTTAATTACAAATGTGGCTTTTGGCAACATTTATGTTGTTTAAAGGGAAGTATGACCTTATTCTTTTATTTCATTAAAAGTTCACTTTTCTCTAGTTAACCTCTTTTCTGAATATGATCTGTGTTGTACTTGGAATACTTTTTATCCAATTTCCTTTTGTTTATCCATAATGAAAGTTATAGGCACATATCACAGTTAGGAACGTTTTAGAGGTTTTCTAGCTCAGTGACTTGAATGCTGTTTAAAGAACCTGTCTCCTTAATTCAGACAGAAATTTAAGCACAACCCAAACCTGTGGACTTGGCGTTCAGCTCAGAAGCACCGTGCCTGCTTGGCAAGCACAAGGTCTTGAGTTTGATCACTGGTACTGAAAACAAAAAAGACAAGCAAAGCACGTGTAAATGAGCAATGAAAACAGAACTTCCTGCTGTGACTAGGGTGGAGATGGCAAGTCAAGAGCCCCAGCCACTTAGATCTCGTGAGACCCATTCAGGGTCTAGAATGGACCATCAAATGCTGCTGTGCAGAAGTCTGGGTTGAGGCTGAGACTCTTTGATGTTGAGTTTTTAAATATTATAATGAGGGGAGCCAAAGCAAAAATTTAAAAGTACATAGCTAAATAGTTGGGGAAGCTATCTGAAGAAGTATTTATTAGACATCTTTCTGGGAATGTGGCTAACACACTTCTGAATACAGGTAACAAGAAAAACCACAGGTTAACTCCCAGTTTTCTGTTTATCTGTCTCCTGTGTCTATAGCTGAGAAAAAAGCCAAAGTTGAAGAAGAAGTGGTTAATTTTAAAGTCTCAGTTTCTACAGTGAATCTGAGAGCTGAACTCACGCTGAGATCAAAGCCAAACACAGTCCTCACACACAGCCAGAACCTCCTGTGAAGTTGTATTCCAGCCCTATTTGTGCACCTTGAATTCCTGGAACATTCACTTTCGTCAAACATGGAAGGAAGTATCAGTCTCTTAGAAAATCTTTCTCTCTCACTCTTGCTGAGAAATCATTTATATTTCATGCACATTGGCACCCATGTGCAAAAAAGAATCAGAAAGGATAAGCTGATCTCATTGTCCAGCTGCACTTGCCCTTAGTGGTCCTATGGCAGGTCAGCTATAAACAGTTTGATTCTGTAGTGTATGTGGATGACTTCAACTCATTGCCATCCACTGTTGCCTACAGTGTTGGCATGTCATCCTCATGTAGACAGGAAACTTACATGTTGCTAGGAGGATAAAAAGCATGCAGATAGAAAAGTGGAAAATGTGATAGTGCTTAATAGAGTTCTAAATTATGTAATTTGAGCTCTAACTGACGTAGGAGTTTGTAAATGGCACTTATCAGCATAGACTGGCCTACAGGTAGATTTGATGGGGAGAAAATACTAAAGATGGGTTGAAAGAGATGCCAAATTTGACTTGGCCCGTTCAGTGGAGGTCCAAGGAGCTAGGCCTCATCTCAGACTAGTGGTACCCTGGGACCAGAGATAGGAAGATAGAATAAACATGTTTTCATAGTAACTATCATGATTTGAACACCAGCATGCCTAACATGTGAGGCCTCATATTTATCCCTTAATAATGACAGTGTTTAGGGTGGCTTCATGACTAGGAACTCATGTGATCATTGTTTACAAAAGGTGAACTGAAAGAGGTTAGGTAACTTATATATGGCCACAGAGTGAACTAGGGAGCTAAGGTTTAAACCTACATCTCTATGATGCCAGTGCCAGCAGGGTTTTAAAGAACTGCCCCTTCTATTCTGACACATATGGGAAATAACGAGGAGAACGTTGTGGTCTGAGAGGGGCCCATGACGGAGAAAATGTAACAGGAGCCCGGACAGGAAAGATGGAGGCAGCACAGAGGAGTAGTTGCCACCTGGGATGATTTTTCCCTAAGAAACATTTGACAGTATCTGGAGATATTTTTGGCTGTCACCATTGGCAAGGGAGGTGCTTCTGGCAGGTAAGGGGAAAGACCAGGGAAGCGCTAATCGATCCTCAGGTACGCTGGTCATGCCCCTCACAGGGAACAATTATTTGGCCCTGAATATTGACAGAAGCACCCATCGCCTCACTCCCCATCACTCTCCCAGAACTGATCCATTGCTCCCTTACAGATCTCTTCCAGCTTTCCATTTGTCACTAGACCTGCCTCGGCCTGTCACCTTCCTGCTCTCTTCTGTCTGTGGAGGAGAGCAGTGACCTCTGACATGCCTGCACCCCTACCTGAAATATGCAGAAAGGAGTTCTGCAGAAGTGAATCTGTTCAAGTTCATGAGCACATAGCCTTCTCAGGGGCTTTTCACTGCCTGAGCTCGAGGCCCTCGTGGTCTTCTGTGCGGCAGAGCTTTTCCTCCTTCCTCTGCTGTGTATTTCCATCCATGGAAGGGCTTCTCTCCTTTCCCACTGGCTGCTGGAACCTGTATTTGTTTGCCTACTATTGAGCCTTTGAATTCTCTGCATATTCCTCGTTCTTTTCATCTGCAGACTCCCTCACCGGCACCGCTTTCTCAGAAAAGGCCTTGCCGAGGTTCTCCTGTGGCCTGCTGCACACACCTCACAAGCCTGACTCCGGATTCATGTCTGTCTTTCCTGACAGACTGCAGTGCTTATTACAGTGAGGAGTGTTTTTCTGGGTCAGTGTCATGTCCTCTGTGCTTACTAGCAGCTCAGCAAGATCGATTTAGATCAACCAATAGATGGCCACAGTCCTAGGTCTCGAGTAGGGCAAGGCAGGCGTGGATCCCCCATCCGTGTAATGGTCCCACACTCTGGATGGTGCTGGGCATGGGCAGGGTTGCAAGTATTCCAATGAAAAGAAATACCGGGAAAATAAGAGTTTACGTGGATGCAGGGTTGGATAATTGATGATAAAAACCTTTGCAGAACCATAATAAGAGCTATAATTTCCTGAATGGAGTCTTCTTCTCCTCAGCACGGTCAGCATGACTTGTTAAAATACAGACTGGCTGATGACTAGGAGCCTTCCAGCCATGTAGATTATAGGCAGCATCAGATAATTATTTATACCTGAAGCTTAAATCACTGCTTTCCTCTCAACCTGAGAAGATACAGACAGGTACAGAATGTTCTCCTGGAGCAGCAAACCACTAAAATGGCACTTTGACTGGGACAACAAGCGCTTCCCACATTTTCTCTCTGAGAATGTCACATCCATCTCCTTTCTTAAAAGGCTGCTATTAATTCCTGGGCTTTTTTTTTTTTTTTTTTTTTTTTTTGAAGTAGCTTCTGGTTTCAAGACTAAATCCGCTACCGTTTAACAAAGATAAATCAATAACAACGTCAGCTCAGATTTACTGATACCTGATGAACCTTAAGATCCCTAAGTGGTGTGTGGGCAATTTATTTATGGTATATATTTGTCTACTCATTTATTATAATTCAAGGAGTTAGCCTTCTATAGTTTGATTTTCTTCCTTATGTGATTGTCTTTAATGATCTTTAATTCCATTGTTGTATTGAAAATTCAAATCTCATTATTAGTAACTTGATTAATTGAACTTTAGGTCTTCATGACAAATTACTTCAGGAAGTACTTCGCTTGAAGGCAATTTATGTTGTTTTATAAAGATAATAAATAGCTGAATTCTCCATTGCCCTCTCTTTTTGAAGGCTGTTTGTAATTTTATGATTATAAATTCAACACTAGAATCTTTTTCGTGTGGCATCAGGCTGGGGGCTTCTGCTCAAGAACTGAGTGCCGGAGTTTGCCCTTCCCCCACCCCAGCAGCTTTGCTCCTCCCCAAACATAGTTCTTCCCAGGCGCTGGGGATTCAAGATGCAAATCCATGTAAATTCCCAGCTCTCGTAGAATTTCACTTCTAACAAGAATAAACCACAACCAAAGATTAAGTGAAATGTAGAAACAATATAGTTGAAAAACAGGGAAAAATGCCTTAAGTGGTCACGTAAACACGTGAGATGAGTGCCTGTGTCCGTGAAACTAGCGATGACAGCAGCCTACGCTGGAGCCGGATTCCAGTATTGGAGGAAAAGGGAGGGCAGCGTGGGCCAAGCAGGCGGGCCTGGCGCAGGCTCCTGGGGACAGTGATTGCGGTTGGCTTGATGGTGACGACCGGGCCTGATACTTCAGGGTTTTGACAGCTAGTCTCAGGATTTCTGAAATTCTAGTGCTGGAAACCATTGGGAGGGTTTGAAGAAGAAACTTGAGATAAACAAGATATTTGTGGAGGATAAATTTTATGGGATGGAAACACTGAGAAAAGCTGTTCCTCATAAACGACTGCATTGTCCCGGGGTAGAGATAAGGGTGGCACGAAGTAGGTCATGACAGTGGAAACAGAAACAAAGATGAACTTGATGCAGTGAAGAGCGGCTGTCACACAATTGGTGGAAGGTGAGCAGCTTCCACGCTTCCGTATCTGCAAACTGTACCTTCCAGAGCAAACCGAGTGAGTGTGAGAAAGCGCGTGCGCGTTAGCATCGAACCACACTCCAGCATTCCCCAGTTGTGAGGACAACTGAAATAATTATGCAGCTAGTTGCTCAGGAGTCTGCATTTATTCCTAGTAAACTTCTACTTTAAGATTTTTCATTATTGCAAAATAGTAAACACTGTTAGCATTCTGAAGGGTCGTGCTTCTCCCAGCTTTGCATCATTTGCAAATTCGATTCAGATGCCATCAAGCTCCTTAACCAACTTGGACACAAAAATGTTTATTGAAACCCAGTGGAGCACAGGGCGTGGCAGGACAGTACAAATGCCCTTTTGGTTGACACCATTGCACCTGTGCACACTGTAAATAATAAGCGACAGTGGCTAAAAAATAGACCTAAATACATCAAGGTTAGTCTTTTTGGATTACAGACTTATGAAGCGTTACATGTGGTTTAAAGGGAACAGATATTTAGTCATTTAGGCTTTCATGATCACTCCATTTAAAACTATTTTACTAGTTTACGCAATAATATAAAAATTCTTTATTTTTCTTATAGCTTCTAGTTTTGGATCAAAATGGATAAAAGAATTTATGAACGGAAAATTTATAATAATGAATTAGCAAGAATTGTTTGTCATTCTGTCAAAATCTTACATTCCCCTTACTTTGGCTGACAAGCTCCAAAATTATGTTAATATAGGGTTCTGAAATCCAATTACATACATGTATATGTAGGTTTAATAATTTATTTTCTACTTTATTAATATTTATCTAAAATATCTCTATAAAAGATACATAGTGTCCGTGTATGATATAAATATGATCTTATTTTCTAGAAATAAAATTGATGAGATTTCATCTCACTACAGTTTTAGAGATTGTATATTCCCAGCCTCTTTTCAGTGTCTCTAAATATTGTCTTCCCGAGTCTTGCCTCCCAACCATGTATGATACAGGACAACGTGGCTTTCTATTGGCTAGTGGCAGATGTGCTTACAAGCATGTGTATCACAACTGACTTATTTCACAGTGTTATTCACTGTGGACTGTTGATTCATGTTAATGGACTGTTGACTCATGTAAGAAGTTTAGGTGTGGATCTGAAACCTGGCCTCGGGCTCATTTAAAAACCATGGCTTGTTGAAATATTAAACTAATGCAAGATGGTGAGAGTGTAGACTGTGCATCCACTCTGGAGATTAGTGTGGAGATTTCTCGAAACACTAGAGTTAGAGATCCCATTTGACCCTGCTATTTCCCTGCTGGGTATACACAAGAGAATTAGAAGAATCATACCATAGTGACATATGTGCACCCATGTTTATAGAAGCTCAGTTTGCAGTAGTTTAACATTGGAAACAGCCCAAATGCTCATCCATAGGAGACTGAATAAAGAGGATGTGTTTTTTTAATATAAAATGGAGTATTTCCCAGCCATAAAGAATGATAAATCTGAGTCATTTATACTCAAACGGATGTATCTTGAGGACATACTCATACATAAATAGGACAAAGATGTGTAGATACAGTATCTTTTCTCTGGTATGAGATACTGAAAGTGTAAATGAGTTCTAAATTGTATGATAGATATTGTGAAATAGGAAGAAAATGTTCAAAAGGAAATGGCAGGTAAGGGAAAGCAATGAAAAGAAAGAAAAGAATTGATGGCAAAAAAGGAAATAAAGCTTATGTACAAAAGGGGAGGGGTGTAGGGAGGACAGGGAAATGGGAAAAATGGGAATGGGGATGTGTCATGTACAGGTATAAGTTCTCAATGTCGAATGTGATCATACCGTATGTATAAAATGTACCAATAAAATCAATTTTAAAAATAAAGAATGGAAGACGAGAGCAGCCTGAAAGTATGCACACAGTGTCCTCCTAATGAGTGAGTGCTTTAAACATGGCAGTGCAGTGGTGATGTTCCGCAGCTCTGAGGTAACAGCAGGATGGCAGCTCCAGCGAGTCATGATGTTACACAATCCCAGGGTTCGCCCCTCATTATAGACATCAGCACTTCGGGCACCTCCTCAATGACTCCACACATCAAAACCTCAGGCTGATTCCCATTGAGAGGGCTTGGGAAGGTGATGCTTACAAGTCTGAGTCCTTACTGCACAAGGCTGTTGGCTTTCTCTTTTCCTCACAGGGGTTGCTTTTGAAAGTGTCCTCCTTCCTCAGGCTGGCTTCTCTCAGAAGGAAGCGACTGTTGACATGGTATCCTAGGTGCATGCTCTGACTCACTCCTGATTCCAACCAGAGCTGCCCCAAACAGTTCTGAGTAGACTTTGGCTTACTTCTTCCCACGTGGATTAGAGTAAAGGAAACTCTTGAAGATGGATGGCATCGTACCTCTTGCCCTCTGGCCTGGGGCAGCTCAGGCAGTGCCGAATCCCTAGAAGCTGCTGGCCACTGTTGCCCAGTCCAGAAGTAGGCCTGATAAGCGTGGGAGGTCATTCAGGGTCAGGTGGGGCATGCAAGGAATAGACGGCTGTGAATCTCTTCCCTTGTACTTCTGAGCCCGCCGGCCCAGGAGCTCTTACAGGTTCTGACGCAATAGTCAAGGGTCTCCTTTGAGGCCCACTTGATAGTGCTTCCTGTCACTACTGCTGTTTTCTCTTTCCCTATTCATCCCCTGTCAGTGAAAAAATTGTTTTCTGTCTTTAATCTCAGGTGTTGGCTTCAGAAGATACCCAGAAACATGTAACTATTTCTTAGTATTTCTTATGTTGGGTATGTTATAGTTACAGCAGAAATACTGCATACAGTAATACTTTGTCTTTCTCATTTTCAATTTAGAGAGGTACTTTCTTTTCTATATCTCTTAAAGACATTAGAGAAAAATGTTCCATATGAATATACCTAAATTCTTTTCAAAGTTTTATGTCTTTTTGTCTGTCTGGACTAAAATACTTGCATATTTTGGGATCCTTAATGAAGAATAAAATGTTTATCTCCAAAACTTTCAGTATTTTCCAAGTATCAGTTAGGTAAAGTGCTATACCAGAAAAAAAAAAGTCAACAGATTGCTTTTGGAAAGGATTTTGCAATTTTATAGCATTGCTTGCCAATGAAAATGGCTGAGTAAATACCATGTCCCAGTGCAAATATAAACAGAGAATTGGTTTATCTTCTTTGAGGTCTTTGTCCATATGGCTGTAAGTGTTCCCAGAGGACTCTCTGAGCGTTGGAGAGGGAAATTGTCAAAAATTGCTTATCATGTCCTTCCAACATAATAAGCCAATATGTCAAAGCTTATGAGTGATCTGTTCATGTGTAGTGCATAGAGGATGCTTTTGTGGGTGTGTATGATCCTGGCTTTGTAGAGTCCTTAAGTCACATTAGATTCATTTGAGAGTTGCATTGCATGCACGCACGCGCGCGCACACACACACACACACACACACACACACACACACATACTCGGCTGAAAGAAAGAAGAAAAACTCTACATCACTGGCATAAAAATAGGGTTTTAATTATCTCATAGTTCAAGAAGTCAGTACGTGACAATTCAGTGATTCTCTGTTCCCTGTGTGTTGCCACTTGATAACAAAGTGGCCACTGTCCCCAGATCTCATGCTCACCTAGGCAGGGAGCAGGAACCTAAGGTATGTCTCTGACGCGTTTGTTTGTCTGTTTGTTTTCATAAAGAAATACTCCTAAATAAATGTGCTATGTACATGTACCAACTACCTACAATGAATGCAATCATGATATATTGTAAACATGAACTAAAAAAGTAATACTAAAAATGAGGGGAGTACATATAGAGATAGACAGAGGAATAAAGGTAAAGAAAGAAAAGGGAGTAAAAAATCCAGATATATTAATTACATATACTTACTCCCTAAGATGAATATAAATGCCATATATTGCAAACATGTACATAAGCACACTTTTAAATGAAATGACTATGTTTTCTAAGTTCTAAACATAGAACTGTGCTTTGTCTGTTCCTGTGTGATGAGACCACTTGTATGTGCAAGTGAGAAGAAAACCAAGAATTGTGGTTTTCTGTCATTTGTAGCATAGAAAACGAAAGAAAAGGGGGTTGTAGATATGATGTGAACCAGAGTCAAGAATGCATTACACAAATCTCTACTTGGGAACAAAAGCAGTACAAAATGGGCAGAGAGGCAGTGAGAAATTAGCCCAAGACTCTGGATGGTTCTGAGGAACCGTTAGCGTGGCGCTATCAAGATTGAAAGTTGAAATATCAGAGGGTTCTGCATGGAGGAGCCTTTCTGAAGGCCAAACCAACCAGCAAAGCCAGAGAGGTGAGAAGAAAGACTGAAGACCCATGATCTACGTTTTAGTCCTTGGATCCAGCCATAGCTGACTCTGGCCTGTCCCTACACCTCCCATTTAAGTCAGGCAGTAATTCCTTAATCTTTTTACTTTTGCTTAAGTTGGTTGAAGTTGAAGTTCTGTCTCCTGATGCTCTTGATACTCTGAGTAATAGACCACCTACAGGGGAATTTATCTTTTGACATAGACTGTCCTTGCTCAGAGAACTAATTTCTCTGAGTAAAATTTTGAGCCCCACGTTGTATGATCACAAAGGTACTTCAGTTTTTAAAATCACATTACACATGTGACAAATACTTGTTAATCAGCAGGTATGAAAATAACCCTTTATTGCGGTTTGCTGGCAAGTGGAATACAAGTCCCCAATCCCCTGTTCTTCTGATTTTGTGTTTTCACCGATGACCCTGTTCAAGTCGCTTGGGGTCTCAGAACCTTAGCAATTTCCTTTCTAAACTTGGGTTCATAATATATGATATATCAAACAAGCAGTTGAGTCTCAAGTGAGACCACGTGTGTCACACCTCTATGTAAATATAGCATGACGGAAGATTGTTTAAATATTACTCATATCTGCTTCTTGGCTAAACTCAAGAATTCTAGTGGAACCTGTATGGTTTCCCAAGTCTAAATACATCATGCAAATTTATAAGAAAACTCTGCTGACCTTCCAATGGAGTTCGGACATTTTAAAAATAATATTGAGGAGAGAAGCTCTCACACCGAATCAGCCTTCCATGAGAGATATTCATTTTGCTTCTGTCTTTCTTTGTCTTTCTCTCAAATATGATTTTAATAGTGTCAAGGCTGAAAAGCTGAGTAGCATAGGGAAATGGAGATGGAAAGTCATTACATTATTTTTCTTTTCAAATATGCAATGCACACAGCTGTTGAACTAAAATTTGATTATTATTCTATTGGAACAAAGACATCATGGACATCTAGACTGGTGCTTTAAAATACATGCAAAACATGTCTCAAGATAGAACCCAAAGAATAACTTCTGCCTCGTCAGCTTGTGTTTATCACATCAGATGTTCGCGTGTGGTTGGACAAGCTGGAGCCATTGCTGGAGGAGTCTTTTCCTCAGGACTTTGCCGAGGGAGGGAGAGAACTAGAGTATTTGTCCTAGAGAATGGATCACTTAGTGCGACGCTGCATCAAGTGTTCATGCACTGATACCAAAACAACTTATGAAAGGTCTACGACGACCTTGACACGATGCCTGGCAGATGAGTTAAGGCTTTTGGTGAGGTGGAATGCTCACTCACGATCCCTGACCTCCGCGCTTAAACACTCCCGGCACAGGGAGCTTCCATGGGTTTTCCATCTGGTCCTGAGTGCCGTGGGAAGCGCCTGCTGGGACCCAAGTAGGCGTAGGAGGCACTTTTCCTGTGTACAAGCAATCATTATAGAAACCATTGTTATTCTGGAGATTATTATAACTAATGTGAGACAAATTTGCTTGTGCCATCTTTCTCCTTATCCTGGAGGGGGGGTTTATATCTGCAACTTTTACATCTTACAACTTTTCAAAATGAAAGACTCCTCGTGTTTCATTCACATCTCCAACCCCCAAATGCCATAATTCTTCTCACGATAGATTTATAAATTTTAACTAGTATTTATTAAAATAATCACCTGTACTATTTCCATTATAAATTATGTGAAGTGTAAATAAAAGTTGAGAGTTGGAGTAGATGATATTTGGGCCTGATACTGGGTTATTTCAAAGTACGACAGGAATAACAGGTAACAACTGCTTACTTGTGGTATTCCTAATTATAACAATCTCATTATTCATGTTAACCCTGAAAATTGAGGTCAGCTACTAGATTGAAACATTGAATTGTGGAATATAAGAAGTTTTGGTGTCCAGAAATTTATAATTAATAATATGTCATTTTGAATACCTTCTTACTGCTTTTAGGTTTACCTTAAAAGTGTTTTGCATTGCTTTATAAATGACTTCTGGTGACGGTATGTAAATTTTTTCTAAGTAACATTACCTTGCAAAAATAAAAGGTGTGAGTTCTCACTGCTTCAACTATATACTGAAATCTTTCTAATGTTTCAGCTTTACCTCATTTAAAATGATGTATTGAGTCATTTTTAAAAGTACACCCACTTTTAGAAACCCTGTCCCTGCTTTCAAGTGACTGTATGATTCCTTTATTCTTACAGTGTCAGGCAGGACTTCTTCCTTTTTGTTTAATGTTTGCCTAAGATAGAACAGAATTATTGGTTTCAGTTATGTTTCAAAAAGCACAGATGTTGCAAAGCTTGGCCCTAATGTGATTAGCTTTACGGTCTTGATGGGGAATGTGAGACGGGACAAGGGTCATCCCACTGTCTCCATCATATTCCTGCTCTGGGAAGATCTCAAGCTCGTCCACAGCCATCTCCTTAAACAAAGCCCTGTGGGAAAGGGTTCCAGATGTATGAAAAACGAACACAAAACTTGAATGTTTGAAATAGTATTTACCTGGCCACAAATCAGCATCTTAGACCCAGACTCATTAGCACCTACTCTTGGAGTTTGCTGGGACAGATCAAACTCTAGGAGAGAGGAGAATCTGAGAACTTGTTCACCTTTGTGCTGGATGCCTGATGTACAAAGACATGACTCTGGGATCTGCACGACTTGGGCTTCTCCATTACTGTGCAGTGCCCACAGCTTACCATGTATCCCTCTCGCCTGGAGGCATCAAGGTGGCAGAATCTTTACCTGCGCTCCTTCCGCACTACATGTTTCAGGAGAGCAAAAGAGTTAGAATCTCTAAAACGTTTATCTATCCCTATCCTCAGAAATCACTTCCATAACAGCTGCATGTCCACCTATACTATCAAGGAGGGGAGTAAGTTTGTTCTTTTTTTTTTGAGACAGGGTCTCGCTTTGTCGTTCAGGCTGGCCCTGAGCTCAGCCTCCAACTCACATCACAGCGATCCTCCTGCCTCAGCCTCCCAAGTGCTGGGATTACAGGCGTGAGCCACCACGCCCGGCAGTGTGGTATGTGCTACTGGTTGGTGCTGGGGTGAGTCTCCACACCCAGTATTGTTACGTGGTTACCAGGGATCGAACCCGGGTCCTTGCGCTTGCAAGACAGGTGCCGGAACCACTGAGCTAACTCCTGGCCCAGTAAGTTTGTTCTTGATGGAACAATAGCAGGGTTACA
The DNA here is from genome assembly GCA_004026965.1 of Petromus typicus. Taxonomy (NCBI): domain Eukaryota; kingdom Metazoa; phylum Chordata; class Mammalia; order Rodentia; family Petromuridae; genus Petromus; species Petromus typicus. The sequence goes on along the minus strand of PVIR01004810.1, from coordinate 42,184 downwards.
TTGTAAGAAGAGCATGTGGGATCTAGATATAGGAGTGACTTCTTCAGAAATGCAGTGTTTTATATAGTCTAACAGCAACACAACGCCAGCACTTGCTAACAAGAATAAACTACATTTTGAAAACTTACTCAAATGAGACTGGAGTTGAGAATTTTAAGCTAGCTGCTCTGCCTGGCATTTCTGTTCTCAGCTCTCCTAGGCGCAAGGGCACAGGGACATATTTTTCTCGTGATTATGGCCATCACTTGCAAGGTTTTTTGTTTTTTTTTTTTGCATTTCCTTCCTTCCTTCCATATATATGTATGTATGTGTGCATATATATATATATATGTGTGTGTGTGTGTGTGTGTGTGTGTATACATATATATGTATATATATACGTATATATATGTATATATGTATATATACATATGTATATATACATATATATACATATGTATATATATATTCTATTTTAATTTCCAGAGGTTCATCGTTGTCATCTCCTACTACTTCCATAAAATTACTTTTAAACATCGTTTCATGATGAGTGTTTAATTTGCTTACACTTGTAAGCAACATTTCAGTAAATGCTTTTGTATATAGTTCTTTGTGTACATGCTGTTTTTGTGCTCTGTTCCTGAGAAATGTTTATTGTGTTGATTGGTTGCTCATGCTCTTTGAGCATAACACCTGTTCAGGGAGTAGGGAACAGGATGTGTTCAAATAGAGGCTCCAGCCTGTCCCAGAAAAACCTGAGAAATGGGTGGATTGGGTTTTGTGCCTGGACGGAAGATTCCCCAGGGAAGGGATATTAGTTGGGTGAAGCATTTGTTTTGGCTGAGGATACTTGTAGATGGAAGTGTCCACATAATTCACAAACTGGTAGTATTGCTGACCTCTGTAACGATGACCTCTCAAAAAAGGACATAAGTAAATACATGCAATACTCATTGCAATGTCTTACTATCTGTAGGATAAAATAATTAATAAAGGTAAATATCCTAGGTCCAGTGACAAACACATTTTGAAGAATCTTTTGTCGTAAATGTAATTTGAATGACTTGAATTCTTTTTCAGTTTTGAGATTGGTGGCCCAAAATAGACTAACTTAGTAAATAAATATGTACATTTGAAAAGAATCTGGCCTGCTATGAGTGGAGTGTTCTAGAACTGTCAACTAGGGTGAGCATTTTGACAATGTCATTCAAGAATTTTATGTCCTGACTGATTTTTCTGTCTTGATATACCAACTATTCGCAAAAGAGTGCAATCAGGAATTGCCTATTTGTCTTTTTTTATGCTTTAAGAATGGTCAAGGATTTTGCTTCATGAATATTGAAGATCGATGCTTGATATGTAAAATTTCAGGATCATTATGTATCCTTGATCAGTTGACCTTTTAATCACACAAAATGACATTCTTTCTTCTTATAGATATTCTAGGCTTCACAATTCACATTGATAGCAGCATAATCACTCTAGATTTCTTTTGAATAGTTTTAAGATTGTATATTTTTCAATATCTTTATAAACTAACGTATCTTTATTGTAAGCAAATTTCTTGTAGGTAGTACATGTTCGAATGCAAAATTCGTGTCCAATTTGGCAATATATGATATTTAAGGGAGTACTTAGAACATTTCTCTCTACTACTATTGTTACTAAGCTAGGTTTAAATCTAACATCCTGCTGTTTTGGCTGTATCATATGCTTTTTATTTCCTTTTTCTTCTTTTTATACCTTATTTTGAATTAAGAGCCGGTGATTTCATCTTCCTCACTGACTTTTTCATCTTAACTTCTTATTGTACATTTTACTTTTTTTACATTTATACTCCATACCTCTAATTTATCAGTCTAGAGAGTGATATCACCAGAGAATACAAAACCTCAGACTCCCACAAAAACAACAGTTATGTAACTGTCCAGGAACAGAAATAGATCAGGGCGGGCTCAAGCAGTCCAGCAGGAAGATTTGGTAGGGAAACTGGTGTATGCCAGACACCTGGAAACAGCCAGTGGTGAGGGAGAAAGGCAGAGACTGTCAGTGGTATAGCAGGTGTCACCGTGGTCCTTTGTGGTCTTCTCTTCCAGGGCTCCTGGCAGCCTTGCCTCTAAGAGCCTTAATGTCCATAACATGATAGTAGAAGACTCTGGAAACCCACTTCGAACAATGAATACATCATCTAGGGAAAAAAAAATCAATAAGAAAACGTTGAACCTGAATTACACTTTAACAGTAATAAAAGTAACGGATATAAACATAACGTCACACCCTACAGCATTAGGGCCCACATATTTCACAAGCATAGATAAAACATTTTCCAGGATACATCATGGGTTAGGCCCCAAGGCAATTCTTACCCAAATTAACATGATTGCAATAATGTAAGTATCTTTCCTGGCCGCAATGGTCTAAAATGAGAAATCATTGAACAAAGGACAACAAAAATGCACAAGTGTGTGGAAATTCGACACATTTCCAGGAAACTAATGGGTCAGAGAGGAAATCACAAAAGAAAATGATTTTTTAAATTCTGAATTTACTTTTTATAAGCTGGTACAGAAACATAAAAATTGTATACAGTATTTCGATACCACAATGTTTCAATCTATTGAGTAGTATTTAAATCAGGTTAAATGTATTTAATCTCTCCAACATTGATAATTTATTCATAGTAAAAATGTAAAATCTTTTCTTCTACCTTTGTGAAATGTGTAGCATGGTATTGTTATCCGCAGTCACCCCCTGTGCCATAGTGAACCAGAGCTACCTGCTGCCACCTCAGCTTCTCATTCGCTGGTCAATATTTCCCCACCCTTTAGTAACCACCCCTCTCCTCTCAAGTTGCGTGAAAGTACTTTTTCTCAATTTTTCATTCCATGTATAAGATCATGTGATACGTGTCTTTCTGTACCTGGTATATTTTCCTTGACATAGTTCATAATTGTAGTAACTGACAAAATTTTATTTTGTATAACTAAATAATACTTTGCTGTGTCTATGGGTCATATTTCCTTTATTGAGCAGTTTAGGGAGACTTAGTTTGCTTTTGTTTCTTGTCTGTTTTGACTAATACTGCAGTGAACATGGGACTGCAGCGATCTCATTGACATGTTGATTTCCTTTGATTCTGTGCACAGTGGCGATATTGCTATAACACATGAATGTGTTTTTAAAAAAATATTTGAGGAACTTCCATATTTTTTTCCTGTAATGGCTATATTAATTGCATTCCTAGCATCGTTGTGCAAAGCTTTCCCTCTCCATATGCTTGTCAGAATTTGTTATAATTGTTTTCCTTTTCTTACTGGAGCAGAGTAATGAACTCAGGGTATGCACACTGAACTACATCCCCCAACCCTTTCCTCTGTTTTATTTTAAAACAGTCTCATCAAGTAACTAAGTTATCAAAGCAGGGTTTGATCTTGTGATCTTCTCCCTCCATGTGCCAGAATATTTTTGATAACCATTCTTGCTGTGATGAGGTGATATTTGATTGTGGTTTCAATTTTCATTTTCTTGATGATCACCGGTGTTGAATATTTTTCTGCATACCTACTAGTCATTTTATGTCTTCCATTGAGAAGTGACTACCTTAGGCTTATTATTCTTAGGTTGTTTTTCTGCTGTTGAGTTTTTGGCTTCCCTCGTATTTTAGGCATACCATCACCCTACAAGAAGAATAGTATGCACAAATTTTCTCTCACTCTGGGTTTTTCCTTACTGTTGATGTTGTCCTTATTGTTTGCAAGCCCTTCACTTAGTATAATTTCATCTGTTTATTTTTGCTTTTTTTCCTAAATTTTGAAGTCTTCTGAAAAATCTTCGATTATTTTAATGTCAAGAAATGTTTCCTTAATTTTCTTCTAATAGTTGTCTATGCTCAAGTATTCTATTTCACTTTTTAATACAACTTGTGTTGATTTTTTAAAATCACTGAAATATGGAAGTCCAGTTTGATTCTTCTGAATATACGTATTCAATTCATCAGGCACTAATTATTAAAATATCATCCTTTCTCCAGTTTATATTGTAGAACTCGTGCCACAAATCAACTGCATGTAAACCTCATGAGTTTACTTCTGAATTTCTTTCCTCCTCCACTGCTTTATGTGTCTATGCCAGTGTCTATGTAGTGCATCTGAAGCCAAGTATTGTAATGCCTCCTGTCCTTTTCATTGTTTCTCCAGGGGGTTTTGACTATTCAGGGTGTTTTAGGATTGATACTCCAGTTCTTTAAACAATGTCATTGGTAATTTGATAGTTAATGCAATGAATCTGTACATTTCATTGGTAAATAAGTATATTTTAATAATATTGATTTTTCTAATTCATGAATATGGGATTTATTTACATTTTTTGTGCCTCTCTAGTTTCTTTCATCTATTTTTATAAAGTTCATTATAGAAATCTTTCACTTCTTTGCTTAAATCTATTCCTAAGCATTTTCTTTTAATAGCTATTGTAAGTAGAATTGGTTTCTTAATTTCTATTTCAGATAATTCATTATTGATATTCAGTGACATTACTAACTTTTATATGTTGATTTTTATTCTGTAATTTTATTTCCTGTATTATCTGTAATTGGTTTTTGATCGTGGGATTTTCTATACATAAGAATGTTACATCTGAAAGCAATGACGAATAGACTTGTTCTTTGCAATATGGGATCCCCTTTATTCATTCGGTTGTCTGCTTACTCTTTCAGACCTACACGGAATAAAAAAGTGGTAGAAGTGGGCATCCACTTGTTTTACTTCTTACAAAGCTTTGACCCTTTTGTCAGTGACTATAATGTTAACTATTATCTAATTATAATTGTTTTTTTTTTCAAGTTGAAGTATATTCTTTCAGAATTTCTTCAGGAATTGTATTTTGAAGTAATAGTGAATTTTATGAAATCTCTCCTGTGCTTCTATTCAGATGGTTGTATGGATTTTGTTTTTCATTTTCTTGGTATGAAATATCACGTATAGTTTTTGTGTGTATTGAAGCATCTGGGTTAAATTTCACTTAATAAAGATGGATAACATCTGTAGTGTATCATCTTGAACCCATTTTGCTAGTAACTTTGTTGGAGTTTTTTGCACCTATATTCATTAAGGATATTGGCAGGTGGTTTTCTATTTTGTTTTAGCCTTGCCAGCTTTTGGTATCAGAGCTATGCTTATCTCATAGAACGCAGAGGAAAAAATTCCTTTCTGTTTCTTTTGTAGGATAAGTGAAGCAGAGTTGTATTAGTTTTTCTTTAAATGTTGAAAAGAACTTAACAGTGAGATCATCTTGTAGGATTTTAGGGGCGATGGGAGACCCTGCTGAACTTATTAATTTTTAATGAGATCAAATTTTTTTCTGTTTTAATTTTTAGCAGTCTGTATGTGCAGTTCACAATGTTTACATGCTTATGTGGAGTTATTGCATGCACCTAGTACACCACAATTCCTTTTCTCATTGTATTCCTCTCTCTGTTCTTCTCCCTCCCTCTCTTGATCCCCTTCACCTTTGAGAAAAATCTACCTCCCTACTTCCTGTTATATATCCTTCATTTTGTTCTTTATTTTTGCTCCTGGTTTCCCAGATAGAGAAACAAGGTGATATGTAAGCTTATGTGGCTGATTTATTTCATCTGGTATTATGACTTCTAGGTGTGTCCATTTTCTCTCCAGTGTCTCTAATCTATCTTTATGGCAGAGTAGTATTCCATAGGATGCAAATGCCACATTATCTTTATTCATCTGTTGATGGATATATGCACCACTTCCAAGACAGCTATGAATTGTGTTGCTATAAACATGGGTAAGTATGGATCTGTGTAATGTGATGTCTTTCATTTTTTTTGAGAAGATATCTAGAAAGAAATATCTGGGTCACTTAGAATTTCTAGTTTAGTCTTTTCAGGAACCTTTAATCTGGTAGTGGTTCCCTTAGTGGTTGTACTACTTGACATAACCAGCCGCAGCATGGTAGGGTTTCCTTTGCCCCTGCAGCCTCCTGAGCATTTGGTATTTTTTACTTTTGTGATGATAGTCATTCTTTCTGTGGAAAGATGGAATCTCCTTGTTATTTTAATTTGCATTTCTCTAATGTAAATTAATGCCAGGGATATTGAACATTTCTTTTTGCATTCATTGACCATTTACACTTCTGAGAAATATCTATTCATTTCCCTTGACCATTTTTGATTAAGTTTTTTTTTAGGGAGATGGGCATTGTAAGCTTCTGAGTTCTTTAAATATTCTTGTTATGCATCCTCCGTGTGAGGAATTACTGGAAAAACAATATTTTCCTATCATAAATGTTGCCTTCCCTTTCATTTGGTTGGTTGTTGTTGTTTCTCTTGTTGTAATAAACTTTTACATTTAATATGATCCTATTTGCTTACTTTTAAGACTATTTCTTGCATAATTGATGTTCTGTTAAGAAATTCTTGCCTATCCCTATGTGTTCAGTATTTTTATCTACCATATCTTCCAGCAGGCTAAGTGTGTCTGGTTTAGCATTTAGTTCTTTGACCAGTTTTTAGTTTAGATTAATATGTGGCATAAGATATGGCTCTATGCTCAATCTGCTTGTGTGTAGGCAGTTTTCCCAACATTTATTAAAGAGACCATCTTTCCTCCTGTCAGTGCTTTTGTTCCTTTATCAAAAATAACACAGCTGAAGTACTTGGAGATGTTTCTGTGGCCTCTCTTCTGTTCCACTGATCATCAGTTCTGTTTTTGTGCCTGTACCATGCTATTTTTATTACAGTAGCTTTGTAATGTGACTTCAGATATGGGATTGTGTAGCCTCTCAGTTGAGTCTTCTTACCCAGTATTGCTTTTGCTATGCTGGGTCTCTTCTGGTTCCATATGAATTTTAGGAACTATTTTCTCCAGTTCTGTGAAGAATTCTATTTGAATTTTGATTGGTATTGTATTAAATCTGTATATCAATACTGGAAGTGTGATATAAGGCCACACTTAAAATATTAAAATAGGAGTAATATTGATAAAGGAATGAAAAGTTTATATGTCGTTCCGTTCTTTTTCTAATAAAGAGCTAGATATCAGAGATTGTTTTATGTACTCTGAAATGGGCTAACTGATATACCCAAGTTCAGTTTATCTTAGTCTCCTTTGGGCCGTACAGGAGCTGTTGGTGTCACACATTAGTGGGTCTTTGTCCACAGACCTGTCTTCTCATTTTGACACTGTCCTCACATTGGTCACTTCTGCTGCCCAAATATTTAACATAATTGTTAATCTCCTTGGTTTCTATTTGGGGTATTTTTTATGTATTCTAATTTGTTTCTATGCCAGAAATGCATGTTTTATTTTTTGTTTGTTTTTAGCTCTTTTAGCTCTCTATTAGTGTCTTCTGTAGGCTTGATGATTGTTTTATTTCGTCTACTATCTTACTGCTCACATCTTCTGTTAGAGTGTGAAATACTTTATTTATCTGTCTTATTATCTCCCGTGGTATGATTTTAAGTAATCTGAGAATACAGTTTTTTACTTCCTCTCCTTGATCAGCTCTCCTAGGATCAACTTTAGAGGAGCTGGGAGTTTTCAGAGTTACTTTCTTTGTCTTCTCATGTTTATATGTGTTTCTTTGCTTGATTTTGTGTTGATTGTTGCAGGGTGATTGTAGTGGAAAGCTGTGTTTCTAGTCTGAGGAGCTCTTTAGTTCAAATCTATCTTTCAGTGGTGGCCTTTAGGTGTGGTTAGTTATTGCCCTTTGCCTCTGTCCCAGGATCCAGACACCTACATTTACTCTGGATGGAAAGTTACAGCGTATTTAGACTGGTACCCCACTCTCCAAGAATGGGCCAAAGCATCATTAATGATCCCAAGGCAATCCAGATATTGGTATCTCGAGAAAACAAATTAATAGCAACAGCTATGTCATCTTGAGTATAGTGATAAATTAGCATTGATTACAATATCAAATACAAGCTGACAATTGACAACCCTAAGGACTAATACTGTACCAAACCATATAGAAGATATTTATAATTATACTATGGCTAATAAGACAAATCAAATGTAGCCTACTGTTGACCTTCAGTAAATATATACTAAATGGAACATTTCTAGCAATAAAATAGTATTCAACAGCAATGGTATAAAGTTCACTAGCTAATTAGCAGTTCATGAAGCTTAATAGTTATACTAATAAAGGTAGATGGAGTAGTGAAATGGAGAATGAAAAAATCAAAATTTGAAACATTAGTGCGTAGAACAATGAGGAAAGAAAATTTAGATAGGGATTGCATTAAGGAGTAAATGGAAAGAATGAACAAGAAAAAGGAAAAAGTAATCAGAGAGAGAGATACAAGAAATGAAAGAAAAATAAGAATCAAGAGAAAGAAATTGAAAGGAAAAAAAGAAATGAAACTAAGAAAGAGGAGAAAACCCTTGTCCTTCAAAAACCCAATTAGAAAAAGATAATAATAATGTAAAAAGTACAAAAATCATAAAATGATTTAGTCAAAGAGAAAAATCATTTGTTTTTGAATAAGTAGCTTCTTTCCAAGATCTCCAGGCTCACGATACAACCATTCCTGATTTTCTCTCTTTGGTTCAGGGGATGTAGGGTTTGCACCAGTTCCTTTTCTATCTGTTCACTCAGCACTGCCCTTATCATACATACCAAGGTAGATCTGTGCTTCCTCCAGGAGGTGCAAACTGGAAGGTGGAAAATGTGATCCTCTGGTCTGTGCAGGATATACACCCTGGGGAGTGGTTCAAGTGGACTGTTAGCCCTAATGTGGACATTTGGAGAGTCTGGTCCCTCGATTTTCTCCCATGTGTTCTCTTTGTGCAGAATGAGGTTTGTTGGTTAGACTTTGCCTCTGCTACCTCATGTCAAGATTAAGAAAAATATAGAGCTGGCTTGGAGTTGATGGGTGACTAACTGCGTGGTGGGGGTGCAGCTCATTCGTCATTGACTAACTTGCTGGGTCAACTCATTATTTGTTATTCGCCCTTAGTTTTTCTGTTTGTTTACTATTCAATATTATTGAAGTATATGTTTAGTTTATTTATGTCCTTAAAATTGAAGTGAGTTTAGTTTGGTATTATTTTTATCCTTTAAGTCATTCTATACCTTGGAAGTGCAGAATTTTGTCCTTTTACATTCAATGCAATTAATAATAAAAAGGTGTTTTAGAGGAATTCTGTAACTTATAATTCTATTGTAGTTACTTTCTTGCTTTTTAAAAATCATTCTCTAATAGTCTGCCTATGTGGCTGAATGACATACTCTACTTTTGTGTTTTGATTCTTACTTAGGTTATTTAGTTGGTCTATTATATATTTGTTTTTGATTTGTGATTACCATGAGAGTTTTAAAAAAACCATATATTTTCATTATAGCCAGATATTTCAAAATGACATCACTAACATGATAATAAAGCACAGAAATAAGAGAAAATGTGAAAACTATCTTTTCATATTTGAACTTCTTTTCTCCTGTATTTTGAATTACCTCATTTTAAATCTTTGTGTTGCCTATCTCAGCATACTAATGTAATTATTATTTTCAATTATTTTGTCTTCTAATGTCATGTAATATGAGTGGTTTTGTATTATGTTTAAATGTTAGTACATTGTAAATTTGTCCATAAAATTCACACCAGTGAGTTTTATACTTTGCTTGTTTTCTACTTACTCATAAATGTCTCTTTTGGTTTAAAGACATCATTTTGGCTTTTCTTCCTGGAAGTTCCAGTGGAGATACAGTTTCTCAGCTTTTGCTTGGAAATATCTTCATTCCTTTTTTATTTCTAACAGATGAATTTTTCTGGGCACAAAATACTGGATTGAATGTTTATTTTTTCCCCTGATTTCAGTGAAAATAGCAAGCCTTTCTGTCTTGACCTCTAAGGTTTCTGTTGAAAAGTCTATTGTCATGAGTACTGGAACACCAATGTGATTTTTGGCTTGTTTTCTTTCAAAAGCTTGTGAATCTTCTCTTTATTATTCATCTTTGTGAGTCTGACTTAGTTAAGTGAAATTAGACTGGCTATGTTCTACCTTGATCTATTAGATTTTCCTGACTTTTCCTAAGTTTGGGAATTTCTTGTTTTTACTTCTTTGAAAAAGCTTCCTACTTCATCGGTGTTCTCAAGTTCCTCTGAGACTTCAAGTAATTCAAATATTTTCTCTTTTAATACTATCCCAGAATTCCAGGAAGCCATCTTCCTTTCTCTTCATGCTTTTCTCGTTCTGCTATTTATTTTCAAATAGCTTATCCTCAAGCTCACAAATTGGTTTTGTTTGTATTTTTTCCATTTGATTTATCCTGATATCAGTGCCATCTGCTGCATTTTTAATATTACTAAGTATATTTTTCAGGTCAAAAATTTTGCTTGGCTTAAAAAATTTTCATCTTTTTGTTGCTTCTTAGAGTATTGCATAGTTTTTCTGTCTTTTTTAAAGCTCATTCAATATTCTTAAAACTATTGTTTTGAATTCTCAGAGACTTCTTCCATACTTATTACTATGTAGTCATTAACTGATGCCTTATTTTGAATATGAGTTGAGGTCATGTTCCTTGAAAGCACTGATGTTTATTGACATGTGGTACCATCTGGACATGGAAGGATTGGGTATTTATTCCTAGTGTTCCAGCCTGTTGCTTTTTTTTTTTTTTTTTGAGTCGTTATGTACCTAATTATTCATTTATTTCAGCCACGTAACTGGGAACTGAACTCAGTTCTCTTACACTGAGCTACATTTCTGGATCTTTTTAAATATTTTAGAGTCTGTCTCAGTCACTAAGTTGTCCAAACTGGCTTGGATTTGTGATTCTTCTGCCTCTCCTAGGGTGCTGAAATTACTGGCAGGCGCCGCCACACTGAATTTGTAGTCACTTTCTCTATTTTAGCACTAGATGGCACATGGAACAAGGTTTGCAATGTCTCTTATTGATGTGTTATTATTATTTCAGCACTTAGAGGGTGATGCAAGCTTATGTTTGTTCCATGTCTACATTGGGCATGCTCATTAAAAATTCAGGTGGTACTAGGAAAGAGTACTCCATCGCCAGAAGACTGTCTCTGCAACCAAAGTAGATCCAGGGGCCTAAAAATCAACCACTGACCTTTGGTCAGGCACTGCTCAGGCCCAGAATGAGTCAACATGGATTGATACACTGCCAGTTTCTATGCCACATCTGTATCTACCAACATGGCTAAACTGTGTCTTGCCATGAACCTACAGCCCACCAACACCAATCCAGCAGTGGAGAAGGACCAAATCCAAGAAGGGATGGGCTATTCCAGAGAGCCCCAAAGGGCTGCTACAAGCACCAGGATGATGGCCGGAAAGAAGTCCAATCGACTGGGCCTGTGTATCTTTTTCTAGCCTGAGGCTGCTTCCAAGGCTCTGGTAGTCCTGAGAATGAGGGTGTTTGGACTTTCCCAATATAGATTGTGCATCCTGGGACTAAATTCTAAAACAAAGCATGGAGCTTACTATACTGTCCAACTCCCAGTAAATGGAGTCTCACAGAATATGCTGCCCCATCACTAATGATGGGGTGCAGTTGATGGGGTGCCTTGGCCACTTTGCTGTTACCAACCAGGGTCACATCTGAATCTCACAGGTCCCAGGGATGCACATCCTTCACTATATGCTAAGGGCTGTGCCCACAGTTCACAGTATATATGTTGAAATATGAGTTCATTCCTTGAGAGTGTATTTCTCTTCCTGGGGGCAAAGAAGCTCAAAGGCTTGCATGTGAGTATAGCAAGAGTCCAGAAAATTACAGACCAGAGCTCTGATGAAACTCGAAGAAAAATCCTCAATGAAATTCTAGAAAGTCATCCCAGGGCACATTGAAAGGATCACCCTTGATGATCCAGGGGGATTTGTCTATCAAAAACAAAGATGTTTCAACATTTGCAAATTAATAAATATTATGTATATTGACAGAATGAAGAATATAAATCACTAAAGTGTCTCACTAGATACAAGCAGTATATTTTATGAAGATCAACATTCTTTCATGATAAACACTTCTGAGAAAATAGATAGAGATTGGATGGACCTCAACACAGTGAAACCTGTATGACCAGCCATGGTCATAATACCTAGTGGTGAAAGAATAATACTTTTCCTCCAAGATCAGGAATGAAACAAGGGTACTTGATCTTTTACTTCTATTCAACACATCGTAGCACTGGAAATCTGTACAGAACAATTATGTAAGAAAAATAGATACGAGGCCTTCAAGTAAAAATGAAAGTCAATTTTTTTTTCTATTTAGACATAACATGCTTTAAATGTAGAATACTGTGAAAATCCACAAAACCTGGGGAGTGTATAAAAACTTTATAAATTGCAGGGGCCAGGGATTTAACTCAGTGGTTCTGGCATCTGCCTGGCAAGTGAAAAGTCCTGAGTTTGATCCTAGATAACCACATGCTACCATGCGGTGCATGGTGACGCATGCCTGTAATCCCAGCACTCGGGAGGCAGAGGCAGGAGGATTGCTGTGAGTGGGCTACACAGTGAGTTAGGGTCCAGTCTGAACTACAAAGACCCTGTCTCAAAAAGAAACAAACAAAAAACACTTTTATAAATTGTATAAAATTCCATGACACAAAATATTTAAAATCAATTGCTTGTCTATAAATAACAGAAAGTCATCTGAAAAAATTAAGGAAATAATCAATTCAAACTATGTCAAAAAGAGCAAAATATTTAGTAACAAATGTAATTCATGAAGTAAGATATTTAAAGCCATAAAACATTGATGAAAGAAATTGTAGCAGACACCATTAAATGGAAAATCATCCAATCTTCATAGAGTAGGAACAACAAAATTGTGAAAATGTTAGTATTACCTAGTGCTATCTGCAGATTCAATAAAATTTTATGAAAATTTCAGCATTTTCCTCTGAAATAGAAAAAAAATCAAAATTTATATACTGCCAGGAAAGATCGCAAATAGGTAGAACTATCTGATGCAAGAAGTCAAAACTAGAAGGATCGTAATTTCTTCAAATTATATTACAGTACATAATCATCAAAGTGTATAACACTGGCATAAAAAACAGGCCTGTGGGCCAGGGGAACAGAGTAAAAGCCTTGAAATAAATTCATGCAGATATGATCAACTAGTATCTGACACAAGTACTACTAATGTGCAAAAGGAACAGACTAAGACAGCCTCATTCAATAAATTGTTTTGGTAAAACTGATTATACACACATCAAATAAAAGAAAATTGGATACATGTTTTATAACATATACAAATTTAACTTAGATTAAAGACTTAATATGATGTCTTATATCAACAAACTTCCAGGGAAAACTCAGAGAGGAAAACTCCATGGCCCTGATTTTGGCAATGTGAGTCTAGACTCGATTCCAGTGGCACAGGCAGCAAAAACGAACAAGCAGGGCAGCGTCAGACTCAAAAGCTTTTGTAAAGCAAAGGAAGCGGCAATCAAAATGAACACAAGATATTTAGAAACGATATATTTGATAAGAGTTTAGTATCCAAAACGTATGAAGCATTCATACAACTACGTAGCAGAAAGACAAACAATCTAATTTAAAAATAGGTGAAGGCTAAGGTGTGGAGGTGGAAGCAGCAGAGTTGATCGCTATGATTTCAAGGCCAGTCTTAGGTCTATAGTGAGTTCAAGGCCAGTCTGAAGTGGAGAGTGAGGCCCTGTCTCAAAAAAAAAAAAAATGGGTGAAGGACACAAAAGACTTTCCTGTAAGGACATCGTGAGAATGAGGTCAGGATCACTAACTGGGAGGGATGAGAATAAAACCCACAGTATCTTATCAGACCTGGGTGGCTGTTGTAAAAACCTCAAAAGATAAATATTGGTAAGAAAAGTTCCTTGTTTGGTTGTTTTAGGTATATAAATTAGCACATCTACCTTGGGAAGCAGTAAGGAGGTTACTATAACATGACCCATTAATCTCACTTCTTGCTACAGATCCACAGGAAATGACATCAGTAACCCCTCTTATGTGCTCATTGCAGTGCTGTGTACAGTCTCCATTCACAGATGAATGGAAAAAGAAAATATATGTACATATATTCCATATACAACATAGAATATGGAGTATATGTATATACAGGCCTATCTGTTCTGTATATAGGTATTACTCTCCTATACAAAAGAGTGTTAGTGAATTTTCAAGAATCAAGGAAGTCCTGCCCATTAGTGTGGTGTAGATAAATGAGGACATTATATTGAGTTGTTTTGGAACAAGCTGGCCCTAGGGTATGAGAACTTGCCCCAGGAAGCCATGAGAGTACTGCACAGAATGCGTTGATTATGAGACTTTGTGACAGAAGTGGTGTCCTGCGTAGCAGCAGTTCTAGGTGGGTCCTCAGTGTGGTCAAAAGGAAGGTCATATAAATGGATTCACACAAAAGGGACTTCCTATGAGTTGGAGTGGGCTGGCTGTCATGGTTTAGATCTGGAGGGTCCCCTCAAAAGCTCATGTGCTGGAAGGTGACTGAGTCATCGGGCCACTTATACCCACTGGTAACTTAGTCCACCAGTGAGCTCTCCAGTGTACGTGCTGTTGGGAGACGGAGCCTAATGAGGCAAGGCAGTCTCTGGGGACGTGACTCCAGCTCCGGCTCCTCGCTTCTCTTTCTGCTCCCTGGACATCCAGCTTTCCTCCACTCAGGTTCTTTCATGATGCTGTTTCTTCCTTGGAACCAGCTGACCATGGACTGTAACCACAAGCCAAAATAAAGCTCTCCTCTTTTAAACGGGCATTTGACCGAGACGCTTGGTTTCTTTTAACCTACTACTAAGGAATCAAGCACATCTCAAACACCTGGGAGCAGTTCCGAGTCTCTCCACCCCTCTCTAGTCATTTTGTCCTCTATAAAAATAGGTGATGGGAAGCAATACAGGAAAAACGTCTAAGGTTACTCTGATGCAGTCATGGCAATTATGACTCAAGATGGCTGTAGTCGTGTCAAGCTGAATTTATAACAAGGGAAATAAGCTAGACATAAAGACTAATGTTGCAAACTCTCTCTGTTACATAGAGAATATTGAAAAGTGGTGTTCATGGAAACAAACACTATGAGGGCAAGTGGTAGAGGTCAAGGTTTGGGGAGATGAAGTTTTCGTGAAAGTGTAGAAAATTTAAGTCATAAATTCTGGAGAGCTAATGTAGTGCATTATGGCTATAGTTAATATATTTTACATTTAAAACTTGCTAAATCTTAAATATTCTCATCCCAAACATCCAAAATGTAAGTCTGTGGGGTGGTATCTGTTAAATAGCTTCATTGAGGTGATCATTTCACAATGCATAATTGTATAAAATCTTGTGTATACCTTGAACATATACAAGTATTATTTGCTAATTATACTTCAAAATGGGGGGAAATAAACATTACAGTCTACCATCAAGTGATGTGTCATTTCATATATTTTGTGATAATATATTTCTATTTCATCCATTGTTTATTTATTATGAATTTTACTTTTATATATAATATAATCTCCTAAGCGCATTTTTCTTATTTAATAGCTCTTCATGTTTTACATAAAGCAATAGAAGAAATGTTACATATTTACCCACATAGTGGCGAGGTCTGGTTCCTATCTAGTGTAGATAGATATTTAGGTCTGATAAGTTTTCCTTCCTCCTGATTGACTGTCTTTAATATTTCTTATTGAAGATAAACTCATGAGTAAAATAAGTAGGTCACATAAGATGTGTAAGTACTGTATGTTTTCTCTGCTACAAGAAACTGAATATGTAAATTAGTTCTAAAATATATGATAGATATTGTGAAATAGAAAATATTCAAAGGGAAAATATATGGTAGATATATCATATAAATAAAATACATGAAAGATATTGTGAAATAGAAAATATTCAAAGGGAAAAAAGTAGGGGTAAGTAAAGAAGGGCAAGAAAAAATTTGATGGTAAAAAAAGAAGCAAAGCTTATGTATATAGGGGGTGGGTGGTTGTAGAGTGAGCAGGAGAATGGCAAAAAAATGAGAATTGAGTTGTGTTATATATTGGTACAAATTCTCATTGTCAAGGATGATCATGATGTATGTATAAAACGTACAAATAAAACCGATTAAAAAATTAACCAGAAGATGTTTATGAACTGTCATACCATATATTGAAGGCATCTATGTAATATCTAGTGTCAATTATTTTCTGGAATTTGATGAATATAAACTTATCTACTGGTGTTCACTCATGATTAGATTTAGTAAATACGATAGCATATGAATAACTTCTCACATCCTAAAACAAGAAAAAATTATTTCCTGTTGATTGACTTTGTGGTTATTAAGTTCTTTTCTTGTAAATGATTTTCCACACGGAACAGAAGTGTACACTGGCAGAATGTTTTCATACCAAAAAGTATTACTCTGTATTTGTGTTTGCATTGTTTTTAGCAGGAGATACGCCATCTCCCTGATGCTTATTTGTTTGACTGTGATGTGCTCTGTGTTTCCCTGCAGCAGCCTTTCAGGTTTTTGCTTTTCTCCCTAGTTTGGAGTCATTTGCTGGTGATATGCCTTCGTGCAGCATTCTCGTGTTTCTTGTCCTTGAATTTTTTTTATCTATAGATAAGAGTATTCATCAAATCTAGAAAGTGTCTCAGCTATTATTTCTTAAGATGCTTTAGATCTCTTCTCCTAAGTTTTTGGTTATTCCACTATGAAACATAGTAGGTGATTTGATGCTCTTTCATAGTTCATTGATATTCTCTATTTTTTATTCTCATTTTTGCAGTGTATTTTGTTTGAACCAATGCGTACTTATATGAGCTCAAATGGACAATTGTGTCCTTCTGTAATGTATAAACAGCCCGTACTCCCATTCAGTGTATTTCTCTTCATGCTGCACATTATATTTTTCTTCCCTAGTAGTTTGGTTGGGGTCTTTTTTGTACTTCTTATGTTGCCAATTAACTTTTTGAACTACAACATGCAGTTATACGAACTGTCTCAGCATCATTATTTGCTAAATTCAATAGCTGTAGTAATTTTACATTGGTTTTCATTTATTGATTATCCTTCTCAATGTGGCTTACAGTTGCCTTGTTTCTTTTCTTGTCTGGTAATCTTGTCGGATAAAGGGAATTTTTGATTGATATACATATTCTTGAACTTTGATATAGTACCATTTAGTTATTTGAAAATCATTTGATTTGGAAGGTGTTGATTTTATGATTTGTTAAATGAGCTCAGTGTATTACTCAGTAAGAAACTTTTATTCCCTGCTAATGAAGAAATCTTTCCTTCATATATAATGCAAAGACCCATAAATACATTGTGGAATGTTCCTTTGCAGCAAGCAAGAAACAGTTCTCTGCCCATCTCCGTGAGAGAGTGAGATGATTCCTTCTAGTTCTTTCACCTGGCTGCTATAGGTTGACTCTGCGATGTCCTTGGAAGACCCTCTTGCCAACCTATGGCACTAGCAGGGGCTGGTGACACCTTTGGTGGGTGGCTTCTGGAGAAGACAGTTGGGTTACCTGTGGCATTCGGTGAAGGAGGTGTTGGAACCCTGGCCCATTTCCTGTCTCTTTGCTTCTCAGCTGCCATGACATAGGTAGCTTTGCTGTCCCGCACACCGTTGCCTTGATGCTTGGTGCCAGGATCAAGATCATCTTCACTCCTTATAAACTGATTATCTCAGTTATTTTCTACCCACAGTGGAAAGTTACCTAACACACTGACCTTCAGTAGTGTACAAACATACGCATTCCGTTGAGCTCTTTGCTTCTGTTCAGGACACTTGTTCCATCGCTTTGTGTTGTTCTCTTCTTTTGCGTTGGGAACTCTATGAACATTATTTTCTTTCCTTTCCCAAATTTTCAATACTGATTTCTCGGCTCAGAGAGTCTGCTAAGCTCCACTTCATTTCCCTGTTCCTACACCAGTGAAAACTTCCTCAAAAATGTAGCCTGAGACAATAAACTGACTCACTTTGTTTTTGTGTCATTGCCTGCTATTCAGAATCATGAAAGTAGTTTTTTTTTTTTCATATATATTATTTCTTTGTTTGTATTTGGTAGAAGGATAAAATTAGTCCCTGTTGTTGTCTTGGTCAGACATAGCACTGTGAACTTCATTTTTCATGCCTACAGAAAGGTTATTAATGGTGCTGCCCAAATGCAGGTAAATGATTAAAATGGACTTTCTCAAATCTGCCGTCTTCTTCCAGCTCCGAATCCTGTTTTCTACTGGCAGCAAGTTATTTGTTCTTAGATAGAAAGTTTCTTCGAGTTATTTGGGTTTTCTCGAGAGGTCCATTGTCTTCCATTTATGAATCTTCAGCTATAACCACATTTCTCTCATGAGAAAGAATTTCTAGAAATTGTCATTCTCTGACTGCAGGTCTTCATAAGCTGGCATTGTGTTATTACCTCTATCTGATTTGGTGTCATGGAAATACAAGTCTCAGACAAATCATCAGCCCAGTGCTTAAAAAGACTTGCATCTGATAAATAACTTGCCACCTCCCTCACCCACACACTTTCTTAGGAAGACAAAACCTTTTCTGTAGTTCCCAGACAAGTGAAGGTACTGTCACGATTATTATATTTTACAAGGTATTGAATAGAGAGACAAAATTTTGCCTCCCTTGGTGCTTCATTTTTAATTCTTTTTTCTCATCTAACATGCTCAGCACCCACCTATGCTATAGACCTCCATCTGGACAATTACAGCTTGATGGAAACAGTGAATGGGTTTTCGTGGTAAGGGCAGAATTGGATTCTCAGTGCTAAAGTGTTATCCATGGGAGTCCGCAGTGTTTCTTAACAGTGACGGCTGCCTGCCGTTCTCTTCTTCTGTCTTGTGAATTATCTGAGCTTGCTCTCCAGGCCTCTGCTCCACGGGAACCCATTATAACATATTGACTCCCTGAGTCAGCAGTGGGGCTGTTCATTGTTCATTCAGCTTTGAGTTGGGAAATACGGCGTTGAAACTGAAAACCTTTTCAAAGATGGGGAGATTGGGGTATAAGAAGCAGATGGTACATGTGGAGGCCCCACCACAAAGCTATGACTGAGTCAGAGACAGAACACAGCCAAACCCACTTCTAGTAATGATTCAAATACTGTGACCACCACAACCAATGCTTCACAAAGCACAAAATATGAAAATGATCAGGCACACTTCTGTGGTCTTTTCATAAGATTATACCATGTGAAAACATTTAGTAGGATGATGTCCTTAAGGAGATCACTTGAGCCCCTGATTGACTTTTTTTTTTTTTTTTTTTTTGAGACAGGGTTTTGCTTTGTAGTTTAGGCTGGCCCTGAGCTCAGCCTCAAACTCATATCACAGCAATCCTCCTGCCTCTGCCTCCCGAGTGCTGGGATTACCGGTGTGAGCCACCACACCCGGCACTGTGGTATGTGGTACTGGTTGCTGCTGGGCGTGAGTCTCCACACCCAGTATTATTATGTGGTTACCGGGGATCAAACCCAGGTCCTTACGCTTGCAAGACAGGCACCGGAACCACTGAGCTAAATCCTTGCCCCCCCCCCGATTGACTTTTATATTCTCACTGTTCCAATTTCTCCATTAAGACATTTAGAATTAATAAATAATAAGTATAGTAGTTAAGAGCAGAAGGACAATAATAATCTTCTGTGCTGATAAGAAACTATGTGCTTTTTTAAAAAAAAAAAATATATATATATATATATATTGGTACTGTATACCCCAGCATTCAAGAGACTGAGGATGGAGGATTGTTGCAAGTTCAAGGCCAGCCTGAGCTACATAATGTATTCAAGACCACCCAGAACTACATGGCTAGAACGTGTCTCAAAAAGAAAAAAAAAAGCTAAAATACTTTTGTTTATTTATTATTTAGTGGAAGTATTTAATTGGAGCCATACACCAGCCAATATACATCCCTTCCTTCTAACTGCAGTCTGTGTATGTATGTGTGTGCATTTTTGTGTGTGAAGGAAATGAGAAATAACTTCTTCCCTATCAGGTCTTGTCTCCATGAGTCTGAAAATCAAATTACTCTGCCTTTTCATTACTGAGCTCAAAGTATTACCAGGAGAGTTCTTCCTCTGGGGTTTTTCTTTTGCTGCTTTTATCCAGTCAAAGGGAGTCCTTTGGATTTAGTTTTTGCATCAGACACACTTCTGTTACTGTTCTTACATGTGGTGGTTTCATCATGACACAGTTAGAGGCATTCATAAGTATGTAATAGATATAAGAGTAGTACTGTGGCAATTTACACCGTGATATTTATGCATTGTATAATTATCATGTTAATTTTCTTAAAGAACATTGGTCCACAGATGGTAGAGAAGAGTGGGTATAAAGATGGTGGTGAGCAGTACTTTGATTTCCTCTGGTTTTCTCTAGTTATATCAGAATCTTGCTGGAGACAGAAAGCCATCTTGATCTAAGGCATACATTCAGGAGTGAGAATCCTCCTAGCCTGACTGGCAGTAGTATTTACCGAGCTAGACAGTATGTAGCACAACTGTATGCATAGTCACCAAATTACATCTGGAACATATTCAGTTCGTCGACATGCTTGGGTGATTTCCCTTGTAGAGTTCCTGGTCCTCATAGTACTTTCTCATGAAGACCTCTGCTGAAGAAGGGCAGACTTGCATTTGAAGGCAAGCTGGATGAGATGGTGAGGCCCAAGGGGGGTGGGTACAGGTGAGGTGGCAGCTCCTAACTAGACATGACAAAGATGAAGTTCATGGTGATGTACAAAGATTTCATTTTAGAGTGCTTGTAGATGGCAGTAGCACTGTGCAACACTTTTACGGTCTTTCCTTTTCATTAAAATTTCTAAGTGACTAAAAATGTTTCTCTATGGAGTAGGTAATATCCTTGAATGTAACAGAGGAAGAAAGGGGGAAAATGACAATTACATCTCAAGAAATTCAATCAGAACCATATACATGCTTAAATTTTATATGGGTCAGGAAAACTCAATACTACTATTGTAATGTTAGAGTCGAGAAGTTTGAGATATTAAGGAAACTTTCCCAAAAGAACAAGTGACAAAAGTACAAATGTCTCTCTTCAGAAATCTGTCTGCTCCTCATTGTCTGGACCCTTAGGAATTCATAGTGATTTCTCAAGTGTAATATATTTAGACATTTTGTGTTGTGATATCTGGAAGTATCAAAATGTTAGCCTTCAGTTAGAATCTCTGTTAGGAGAAAATGCTGAGATTAGGTAGCTACCATTATGACCACTAGGATTTTCTTAAAAGGAAAAAAAGTCATGTTGCTTTTATAAATAAATGGCTATTCCTGGGAGACATCTAACCTTTCCTAATAAAATCTGCTTAGTACAGCTTTCTTTATAAAATTATTTTCCTTTATTGAGTTCATTGGTACATTTTATATACACATTATGATTACATTCAACATTGAGAATTTTTACTTGTACAAGATATATCTTGGTTCTCATTTTTTCCCAATCTTCTGCCCTCCCTACAACCTTCCACCCCATATACATAAGCTTTGTTTCCATTTTTGTTTTTGCCATCAAATTAGGGAAAGAAAAAATACAATAGTACGGATTTCTTAAAAAGACTGGGCACCAGGCCAACAGCTCTAACTATGGGCTTTTATTTTTTTTAACTGTTGAGTTAATTGTATATATAATGTGGCTTTAATAAGAAAGCTAGGGTAACTCTTGTCACTGCCCTAGTGATGTGGGGACTTCTCATAAAGATTCTTGTGCAGAAAGAGTGCATAGGAAAAAAATCAATCAAACAGAAAGACACTCTCTAATGCAAAGCTTTTGTATAGGAAGGGGATTATACTTAGTGTGTATGTCATAAGTTATGTGATTCACCCCTGAATTATAAAGACTGGACCTATATCCAGTTGAGTGATTACTATTCTTGAAAAATCTTCCTCATTCTTTTTTATCATGATTGGCAGACTTGGTGGGTCAAAGATTATGTCCTGGGAACGTATCTAATACATAATGCTGGTGACAAAAGGCATTAAATTACATTTTCAGTATCAGAGTACAGGAATTTTTATTCTGCATATCCTCAGCATTATCATTCATTCTCTCTTTTCGCTTTCTCAACAAAATTATACCCATGTCCTGGATGACCTTTTGGTGCAAAATGGAGATTCAAAAGAGAAGAAAAAAATAACTAAGACAGAAGGAAGAAGTACACGTATACACACACCAAACACGATTATGTTTTTCATTGTTAACCTTGTAAATTAAATTCTTCAGCTTCGATGAATATATATTCTTTTCTGTCAAAGTCAATTTAGTCTGTGAACCATTATCTCATTCTTCAGACTAATGCTTCCATTAGCCTCTTTGTGAATGTAAGTTGTATCTTATAGAGCACACGTAATATGTGTGCTCATGAAGATTTAACAGTCATTCCTCAAAACTCCTACTGCTGGGAAATGCCAAAGGAGGAAGTGGTTATGCCATGGCCCCTGTGCACCCAAAACTTACCTCTTGGCAGAAGAGTTAAACTTGTAATCAGAGGCCCATTTTGTGTTTCAAAGCTGCAACAGAAGCTTGTGCTTCAGGAACAGAACACAAAAATAGCAGTACTAGTAAGATAGCAATAAAAATGACACCAGTAATGTGACTACTACTCTTCAGACGAGCCCTTTTAAATTTCCACAGAGTACCATGCAGAGTGGCAAGAGGTTTACACATTTGATTTCTGTCATCACCAAATCACTGTGTAACAGGTGCTCTTTGTGTTACTGTAAATGTTGGAAACATTTTGCAGAACAGAGAGCCTGAGATTATGAGGAAAGACTAAACCTTGAGTGTATAGAGATTAGGCGTGGGACATATTTCTGCCAAAGAACCAAGCCTGTGAGAAAGTGCTGCAGTGAGAAAAGGAAGGCCATGTTTTGGGACTTATTTCTAGATGTCCTTCTAAAACCTCATACCATCATAGGTGCAGTTTTGTGGTTTTCAGAGGTGGCTGGATCTGGGCTCTATGTTCCTGGAATTAAGGATGTGTGGTTACTAAGTTTGTCCACTAACTGGCATGGAGTAATTCTAGGCGTGGAGAGTGGGAAGGTCCAGCCTGGATGTAGATGTTGCCACCCAAAGAATGGGCAGCCTGGAAGGGGTCAACGGCAGAGGCTGGCGGTTGCTGCAGCTGCTTCTGCACCATTCCACTCCTGTGCCGCCTCCTGCCTGCCATGGACTCTTTCTCCTCTGTGATGCCCTCTATCCCACCCTGTCTTGCACTGAGCCAACTATGACCTGAAACCGCTACAAGCTATGAGCCAAGTAGACCTTTCCTCTTTTAGCTATGAGTGTCGAATATTTTGTCTCAGCAATGGGAAAAGTAACTACGACACCAGGTAACCAGCAAGAAGATGGAGCAGCTAATGAAGGATACAGTGAAAGATGGAAGAGGCTGGACTTGGAGTGGAAAGCCAGAAGGCTAGATATAGGTTATTGAGGTTTGTTCAATTGATAGTCAAAGAGCTACATTTTAAAACCTTCATCAGCCAGACGTGGTGTCACATGACTGCAATCCCAGTGGGGGCGCTGTAAGTGAAAGCTCACCTGCACAACTTAGCATGATTCTATCTAAAGACAAAAAGGGGTTGGGGTTGTAGCTCTGTGTGCAGGTACTAGATCCCAAAGCATTGCTGCAGTCAAGGGTTATGATCAAACCATGAGAAGATACATCGTATAATGCTGTATTGAATGAAATTACTGTAATTGTTCAGAATATTCTTTTGTTCAGAAAGATGATACATTTCTGTATCTGAGTCTCATATCTGTCATTTCGTAGGCAGTGGTGAGATCACAGAAACAGTGACACAAGCTTTGCCTGTATTTGCTCTTGATAGAGGGTCACCTTTAGTAACCCCAAACTCTCCCGTTAGCCTTGTGGAGCAGTTTCATCTCTCACTACTTCTTAACCAGTAATGCATCATCCTTTGTTTGTAATCTGTATTTTTTAAAAAAAATTTACCCCAAACAGATAAGGTGGATTTTTTTCTGAGTAAGATGTCATCATTTTTCCCTCACTGTGTACAACCTACCCAGTGTTTTCATAGTCAGTGCTAGTGACTGAATGAGTAAACCACAAACAGGATGCAGTGTGGTGCCACACACTTTGATGCCCGCACCTGGATGCATATTTAATACTGTGTCTGGGTCTCTAACAAACTCAAGCCAATGTCCATTAAGAGAGATAACGTTTAGCACATTTAGAAATGAGTAGCCTATTTACATTTATATTGGTGTCTATAATCCTCACTTGGGACTGAGCTCATCTTAATTTATTACAGCCTTTACTGCCTGCCAGGAAGCAATGGTGTGCTTGAAGTTCACTTGCATTTCTTAGCAGGAGTCTGGGCTCAATCAGTATTTTGGAGAGAATGATAGTTTGAGATGGTTCGGAATCTGATTTTAGCTAATATGTTATGATCACTCATAATAGAACTCTCCTCGGGACTGAGAGAAGAGTGTGGTACTAGCTGCTGTCTATGGTGAGACCTGTTCTGTATGCTATGGGTGGTCAGCAGGCAGGCCGCTCCGAGGGGAACTGTGGCCTCCAGAAGTCCCTCGTGGAAGAACACTGGACTGAGAGTCAGGAGCTCTGCTTTTGCTCCAGCGCTCGGCTGCTGCTGAGCTGTGTGGTGCTGACAGTGGGTCTTCTGCAAGCCAGAAATGATAGTGCAGCACCCTAGGACCCCAGAATCACTGTGACACTCCCTTGCTGTGGGCAAGGTCAGAAAAGCCGCTTCAGTCACCTGAACTCCAGGAGAGCCTGGCTGTGGTGCTCTAATTAAACTGATTCCCAACTTCACTCTGAAATCAGATCATCACACTGAAATTTATTTATGTAAGCCATTATACCTTAGACCACTGTGTGTGTGTGTGTGTGTGTGTGTGTGTGTGTGTGTGTGTGTGTGTGTGTGATTGTGGAGATCAAACTCAAAGCTTTGTACTTGCTAGGCAAGGGCTCTACCACTGGCCACAGTTCTTCTAAAGTTTTATTTTGAGACAAGGTCTCGTCAAGTTGCCCAGATTGGCCTAGAATTTAAAATTCTCCTGTTCTAGCCCCTCAGTAGCTGGGGGTTACAGCATATGTAACATTTGCTGTGCAGCATACAGAACATTTGGCCCTTTACTGCATTTCCATACAGTCTTTTGTTCTCTCAAGTTGTTACTTTAAACCACTGTCCAATAATATTCCTACTGATTCCTTTGGAGTTTTACAAACCTTCAAGCTCAGTGGAAAAATATTTAGGAGTAAGGAGGTGGGGCTTCACCTCAGAAAAATGGAAGAGGAGGTCATATTAGTCAGATTTCTCTCACCAGAAAGGAAGACTGGAGGCAGTTCACTCAGAAAACATTGATTTTGGTTTGTGGTTCTGGTGGTTCCATTGGACAGCCAAACTGGGGAACACAGTCAGTGGGTTCCAGTGGCCCTTTTGCTTGGAGCCTCTCATGAGAGCACACATTACAGTGGGAACTTGTGACATAGAGACAGCTTATACCAAGAGCCAGGGAGCAAGAAGGGCCCATATCTCAGGGTCCTCTCCAGGAGTCACCCTGACATGTAAACACCTCCCAGTAGAGCTGTCCTTCCAGAATCCGAGTGGTGGGGGCCAAGAAGATGTAATTTCTTTTCAGTTACCCTCTGTCATGTCACAGTGTGCAATGGAATTTCCCAGTAAGAGAAAACCACTGGAAACCAACTACTCATACAGTATGGAGACAGGGTCTATGGGAAGTAGGGAGAGAAATACTTCTCTGGCCTTTAACCTTAAAAACTTTATAGAATATGAAGAATATGAATGATAAACTTTAATCAAGTATCATGTAAATGATATCAGTTTAGACTGGAGTTTTTCAGCTTCAGCCCAATTCTTTTTTTTTTTTTTTAGGTTTTTTGAGACAGGGTCTCGCTTTGTGGTTCAGGCTGGCCCTGAGCTCAGCCTCAAACTCACATCACAATCCTCCTGCCTCTGCCTCCCGAGTGCTGGGATTACAGGTGTGAGCCACCATGCCCGGCACTGTGGTATGTGGTACTGGTTGCTGCTGGGTGTGGGGTCTCCACACCCAGTATTGTTATGTGGTTACCGGGGAATCTAACCCGGGCCCTTGCGCTTGCAAGACAGGCGCCGGAACCACTGAGCTAACTCCCTGGCCCTTCAGCCCAATTCTTGAGTAAGAAAAAGGACACTGCCCTGTGCACTGTAGGATGGTAACAGCGTCTCTGGCCTCTATCAGCTAGAGAACCATAATTTCTCATCCTAGTTGAAGCAACTAGAAGTATTTCTAGGCATTATCTACTGTCCTTTATGGAGTTGCTTCCCCCAACAACTTGAAAATATTATGGTTAGAGGAATCACTGAGTTTCTGAGCATCTTCAAAAAAGATCTGTGGATGATCAAACCCATTGGGATTATGAAAAGACAATGTTTGTCAGCTTTCCATTCCTGTGACACCTCAGACAGGCAACTTAAAAAGAGGACGGTTTGTTTTGGTTTATTGTGTGGGTTTTTTCAGTCCATGACTGATTTGCTACATTACTTTCCAGTTTGTGATGAGGTGAGGCAAGATATCATTGTGGGTAATATGTCATGGAGAAAAATTGCTTATCTTATGGCATCCAGGAAACAGGAAGAGAGAAAGAAAAGCAGGAAGGCCTTGGTCCTGGAATCTTCTTGAGGAGTGCATCCTCAGTGACCTTACCTTCTCCTCTTAGATCCCAGCTCAAAGTTTTCTCCAGCTGCCAGTAGTTCTATAGACTGGAGATCAAGCCTTCAATACACAGGCCTTTTAGAAGTTAACAGAGGCTTACACTTCTATGGGTTCTTGGGCAGAAACCCAGATCTTTCAGAATGGTATGTTTAGGGCATGACTCTTTCCACTGGGGGATCCCTAAATGGATTCTCGTGGGTGCTGAGAATTCATCACCTTGATTCTGGCCACTAAGCTGGACTGCAGGATGAGGAAGATGGACAGTTCAAACTGAGTTTAAGATTGCTTTCCTGCAGTTAATCTGGGGCACCAGGAAACACACACTATAGTGGAAGCACCAGATATAGATACATGTGGGCAGAAGCAGCAGGGGTCACTATAACCTTGTAGAGTCAAGAACCAAGTCAGAGGCGTCAGAAAACCTGGACCCTGTGCCTATTATCAGTAGATGGGGAGAAGGTTCTTCAGTGTGCTTGCAAGGTCCATTTCAACTGACCATATTGTGAAGAAATTTGTCCCTGAACCTCAATTACTTTCTACCATTGGCAGCTCTCTTGACTGGGTCCCGGAAGAACCCCACAGTGGCTGTGCTGCAGACATTGTGGCACCAAGGAGAGGAATTAGCCGCTTACTGCGACAGTGTGTGTCAGGAGGAAGCGTGGTAAACATACCAACCACTGAGGGTCAGGGAAATCTCTCTCCTTCTTGTTCTGGAGTGTATGTGGCCAGGAAATTTGAATCTTGGGGGAAATTAAATTAAAGATGCTGCTATTTATACTAAATGAGTAATATAGACTCATTCTCACTACATTCATGATTGTACATTTAGAAACTCATCTTTTTTAAGTAAATAGACTTGTATGCAAAAGTTAACTGCAAGGATGTTCTTTATACCACTTTATTACAGTGAAAAATTGAAAACGATTAATCGAGCTGTCAATAGAGCACTGATTAAATACATTTTTGGCTCATTAACATAAAGTCATATGTAAATGTTAAGTGTAGTTTTGTGGAGTATCTTTAATTACTAGGAGCAAGCTAATATACATTTTAAGTAGAACGTAGGCTATTTTTTTTTTGAAAAATGAAATGGAATGAGGTAGGTATAGATGCATTAAAAAGGTTCTAGAATATGTGTAACCAAGGAGTACCAGTGGGAATTTATAGATAGTAGGATAATATGTTATTTAATTTTTTGTTTTTATTATGACTTCTCTGTGATGCACATGTTTATAAAATACAGTGCTAAAAGTCACAGCATACACATTACAGAGAAATAATAAATCACACTTAACTCTACTGGACCATTTTGAAGAAATGTGGATTTAAAGCTGATTTCCTTCATCTTCAGCAAAGGCCCTATCTCTTCCTCTTGTCTCCTGGACGAGACAGCCAAGTTCATAAATTGGTAAAGTGTTCTTATCCTCCTGGAAAGCCGGGTTATCTTTAGGAGTCCAAACCTCCCACCAGGCCAGTCTGGGCTGACTCAGTGAAACATTTCCATTAGAAAGTTTGGCACTACTTCTCATAAAGAAAGAAAATCAAGACCGACACTCCCCCCGCCCCATCTACCTTGTTCTTGAAGCTCCAAGAGCATTTACGGTATTCTTGTCCTACACACTTTGGCACTGATTGTAGAGTATTTGATATTTTTCTCTAATGCTCAATCTTTCCTTGAAGCTTGATTGAGCTGCCTAGCTAGCACCCCTTTTCTACATTACTTCTGGGTTTTAATTCTTTTTATTATGAGTGTGATTAGTGTTATCACTGGTTATCTTAGGGAGAATCCTCCGGAGAGGTAGAGTTCGCATTTTGTTAAGATTTGGCTTTAAAGAGTTCATGATCATGATGCATTCAAGATGCCTGAGGGTAAACAGAAAATATTACTTTCCACAACAACCATCCTATGAAAAGTAATAATGTATATGGGAACAACAGCTGTGTTTCCCTGAAAATAAGACCTTACCAGAAAATGAGTGCTGGCTGTTACTATGGAGATGGCCAGTGTCATGCAGAGGATTGTACTTCCTGGGTCTCTTGCTATGCTCCTGTTCTAAAAGGGCAGCTAGTGCCGGTAGGGCAGGTGATCGGGGCTGGCATTTTTGATCTCCAGCATTACAGGTTGGTTGTTTTCCATTTAGGTCTTCTTTTCAGAGAAACAGGATAATTGTTTTATTTCTTCAGGTGGTTTTGATATTATTTCATCAGTTCTCATGGAATAAAATGATGCAATGTAAATGAATAGGACAGTGCTCATTTATCCTGATGAGAGAGATAAAGTGCAGATAAATTGAGCATCTCTAAGACTTAGGAAAGATTCATTGTGGGACAGAGGAGGAGTGAACACACCTTGATTTCATAACTGCAATTGCTTTCAGAAAAAAAAAAAACACAGTTACAACTAAACTTTCTCAAATGATTGTTCGTTCTGGGCTTTTCAAATCTTACAGCAAAATTCCTGTTCTCTAGCATTTTGTCATATTTATAAACTGTAGATCCTTGGTAACATTGGTCATGGAATTTGAAGGTGGGACAGGTTAGGATTCTTCTTTTCCCATGAATCTAAATGGTGGAAAATGCACACAAATGTCATCCATTCAGTGTTAAGAAAAACGTGGCATTTATAATATTCCCCACACATCTCAACAATCTACGGAAGACACATCATTCTAGCCAGAACAATTTGTGAGAAAAAACTCCAGGTGTGATCATCAGGAAGGCCTGTTTCTCCACTCGCTGCGTGTCTGTCCACCGAGACTTGGTAAGAAGTTTTCACAGCAGGCCGTGACCCTGGGGAAAGATCCTCATAGGCCAGTGAGGTGACCAAGCTGGCACAGCCTGGCGAGCCCTTTCCAGGTGTGAGTAAAAGCATAAGGAAAGACAGCAGCAAGTCAGTGTACTATTTAAGTACAGGAATCATTGCCAAACTCCAGGCATTGCCCAGTGCTGCCAATCTGACCTCCTGTCTTGTTCTGAATAAGGGAAAATAAGTGTCCAGTCTGATCTTACTTGGTTTCAGAAAAGCACAAAGTAGTACAGAAATGAATTGATGTCATCTATTTAAAACTCACTGATGTGTTAAACCCAAACTGTTATACTAGCCTAGGAGTCTTGCTGCATAGACTGTTTGTTCTTGACTTAATTTTGCATTTGTCCCTGGACCATTCACATGGGTGCACAGACCCATTTCCAAATCTGCCTGACATTCTCCTGCCTCAGGGCCTTTGCACTTGCTGTTGCCATTGCTTTCTCCTCTCTTCACCTGGACACCAACATGGTTCAACCACTCAGCTACATCAGGGCCCCACAGCCCACTTTAATGTCCTTAGTGAGGACATTATCCTGTTTATGCCCTTAAAATTGTCCCTACGTGGAAACTCCCTTGTATATTACTCCATATCCTTTATGATGGGCTTTGAATTCTACTCCGTTTGACCACTGTGTGTTCTTCTCTTTAACATATACATCTCCAGAGAGGACCGATACTGTTTATTTTGGTCGCTACTGTGTTTATGTCGTCTCTGCACGCACAGACTCATCCTGACTTAAAAGCAGGATATTGACTGCACATGTACTAGGAATGAATGAATAAATAAACTCTTGGTAGGTCCTGTGGACAGACACAGGGCCAGAGGAATGCAGTGACTTTTCAAAGTCACTTTGAAAATCACTCTCCTAGAGCCTAAATGTCCTGGTTCCTGTTTGGCTTCCCTTCCCATTACCACTGCGGGATGTATTTTAAAATAGGGAATTCTGGTGCTGTGAAGTGGGTGTGTGTGGAAAGATTATAGAGGAGCACTTTGCTTTAGCCAATTAGCTTAGTTAGAGACAAAGGAAAAGGACAAAATCAGCTCCCCAGTGAGACCAGGCTTCCTCTGCTGGTCGGAATTTTAGGATCTGAGTTTCTCATTTTATTCCGACAGAATTGCCTTTGAGTCAGGTAACTCTACATTGGAATGACAATGAAAAAAAGCACAGTAACTTTCTCACCTACAGGGGCACCTTAATACAGTTGTTTTATGAAGAAAGGGCAAACCCACGGAACACAGACATTCTCAACCCCATGGATTCTTGCTTCTCTTTACACTGGCCCTTTATTCCAACACCCCTGTGTGACATTAGGGAGTCATCCCTTATGGGGGCCACCTCCAGTGAACTGGGTGTCCAGGGAGTCTAAAGCCCCTGTGCAGTTGTTAACAAGGCACCCTTCAAAAGCTAAGAGCAAAGGTCTAGGTTGTCTTCCTAGCTCCATGTACCAAAATGGTAGGAGTTAAAATAGAAGTTAGAAAAACCCTCAGAAAGAAATGGAAAATTTCTCAAGCTGGAACATAATTTGATGATTTGACTGGGATACCTTTTGGTCTGTGGCTTCGAGGATTTTTTGTTTGAGAGTCAGTTCTTCATTGTGAGTTCTCTCATATCACCAAGTAAAGTCAGCTTTGTGTTTGCTCACAGAAAGCACTTTAGTAGAGTCCCACTGAAATCTCTCTTCAGTCTTGTGGTTTAGACCTAAATTTTCTCCCAAAAATCTCTTGGGTGGAGGAGCTGGGCTTTGCAAAGGTGACAGGATCATCACAGCTGACTATATGACAAGAGAGATCCATTGATATGATCGTGATCATAGTTGGGTGGCATTGGCCTTGGGGACTCTATCTTTTCCTGATGCTGTTCCTCCTTAGTTCTCTTCCTATCCCTTGCTTCCTGGCTACCATGAATCAAGCAGCTTTTCTCTCCGCCATAATGCTCTGCCACCCCAGAGGCCCACAGCAGTGGAACCAGTCAACCATGGGCTGCTTGATGTATGACATTTGTGCTGTGGCAAACTGAATGAAATATACCTGCTACCTTTTTCTTTTGGGACCCAAACTGATAACATTTGTGACTTTTTTTGTAGTTCCTTGTCCATATTCTTTCTCTTCCCTTTTCCTAAGTCCTTTTCTTTAGTAGTTTAATGGGGAAAAGAGGGGTTTGTTAATCATTTAAGGTTGTACTGTAGTAAATGATGCTCTGTACATGTTAGGTAAATATTTCTAGATCAACTCCACTTAAAATGGAACAGATTTACTTACATGTTTATGTTTTCTTCTGAATAAAACAATCTTGGAGTTTGAATTTCCATTTTCTTATACTCTTCAAGGGAGTAAGACTATAATAAAATCAATATGTAGAAGAGATCAAGAAATAAAATGAAAAGCCTACAGAGTGTGTAAATGAGGAAAGAGATTTGTGTTGACATTTCTTAAAGGCTAGTTTGGGTGGAAATAAGAGATTGTGCTTGGAGGACAAGGCCCTGGTGCCAGGCTGTGGACTGTAATCTGAAAATAGTGTTGAGGATCATTCACAGGTGCTGATTCCAAGAGGGAGTAGGGCAAGTGAAGTTTCCTATGATCCATTTCTACCTGTCAGTGTCATTTATGAAAGAATTTATTATCAAACTTTGACCTCTGTCCATGTTTTCCCCAAATAAAATATCTTTAGTAGTGTCAAAATAATGGCTTACAGTGATCCTTGTGATTTACTAAAAGAAAGTATGCTTCATCCAGAATTTGGAAGCATAGGTCAGCTTTATCTTACTTCTATCAGATCTTTTGCATAATATAGTCATCAAGAAACACATAAACACTTATTCCTTCAATAAAGCCTATAAACACACAATAACCTAATGCAATCATTTAAACTATTTTTGGTTAAGAAATTGAATCACATACTGGAGATAAAAAGAATGTACAATATTATTATAAAGCACAATGGGAGTCACACAGTTTTATAAATAATTGTTCATTCAATTATTCTTTTATCCCTTCCATATTAATTAAACATGTATTTATTTATTTATTGTTTGCTGGATAAAAAACCAGGCTTTGTGAATTCAGTATCTCCTGCCCAATGGACTCTGGAATCTAAAGCAATGTCTCATGTGTGGTTCATCAATTATTCCTTGAATCTCCATATAAAAACTTTAAAAATATTTCCTAAAAGTCCTCAGGAGCTTTAATAATCACTAATTGGTCTTTCTTTTTTAGCAGTTTGGTGATCTCGAAAGTTGGGATGGAAACTATTGTCTGGCAAAAAAAAAAAAAAAAAAAAAAAAGGACAATGCTTGACAAAACAGGAATAGAGCACTTTAAAAACACAGCTGACCTTGCATGACCTTGAAGAAAATCCGCACATTCCAAAAGCAAATAGAAGCAAATCCAGAGCACAAAACCTACAAATTCAATTGCAAACAGTAGCTGACTCCAGGGATCCTAGGACCTTGCCCCAGGAGTTCTAACTCCCAAGCAAGGGCCAGACCGCTCATGTGCCTGGTGGGCATTTGGAAAAGACCCCTTTCCCCAGGCCTTTCCCATTCAAAGGAGACTCAGTGGAAAAGTGACCCCCCCAAACTTCTTGCCAGAAATAGTCCTCTTGGTCATCTCTGCATAAGCACTAATAGCACTTTGTTCCCCCAATGTCTAGATTTGGACAACAGACCACATTATCCCTCTGTTAGGACTCTATTTAGTGCAAGGTTGGACAAGAAAACAAACACTCGATCTAGCAGCCAACAGAGTTAAAAGACGGCCTTTCCATTTTTATGATTCACATCTATAAAAAAATAAGTTAATAAAAATATGTCCTCTAAAAGTTAATAAAGACAAGCCCTTCTTCAGCATAGGGTGAAAACACATATCTGCATGCACTATATTTAAACCTGGAAAATGTAAGAGAGAAAGTTATTCAGACCTTCTTGATCTGAATAAAACACTATTATCTTTTCTTTAGACCATTCTCAGACTAGCTCATTTTTTATCAATTCTACTTAGATCATATCTGATAAATTTATGTACTAAAGCTTTACTAACCCTGGTGAAAAGTTTTGTTTCTAAGCTATAAGCATTGCAAATAATATTTATAATCTTTTTTTATTCTATTTACTGACTGCAGTTTAAGCAAAACCAGATATTGAACATTTATTATCAGTATTTGCTATTAGAGCAAATATCATGATGGAAATATTTGAGTATAAATCTTTCTTGACATTTACTCTAGGTTCTGTAAAGTGAAATTACTGGGTCAAAGAATAAGGCCTCTGATAAATTTCTTGATGCAGGTTGTTGCCAATTGGATTCTAACAGAGTGTATCAATTTTCATTCTCCTTTGACAGAACTGGGCAGTCATTTACTAAAACTTGGTCTTGCACAGGTTGTGAATATCCAGTCTGTTGAGTCCCCCCCCGCCCCCCCCCCCGCTCCCTCAGCATAGCAGGCCCTGCTTGGGATTGTCCATAAATCACCTGCAGGTTGGGGCCATGAATCTGAATCTGGGTAGGAAGGGAAGAAAGAACCCGAATGAGCCACGGCCTGTCACTATGAATCTTGGCAGTAGAAATCTCATAACTCAGACAGCCAGGATATAGAAAGGATATTAAAGCTGTAAATAATTTCCAATTAGCATTATTATCCATATGCTGGCTGCTCAGCTGTGAGCTTTCTGTTGGTAGTGGAGAAATCAGAATGTCCCTCACCTTTTTGAAGAAGTGCCCTCAGGCCACCTTTGGTAGAAAAGAGAAAATATCCAGAGCTTAGCTCTAAGATAATCCTTTGATTGTAAAGAACTGTTTCACAAATACACAGCACCCATCTTCCCTGGGAGACTCATGCAGTTAAATCATATTTCTGATGAAAGATTTTGTGTTGTAGAAATGTGAAGACCATTGGGGTTTAAATTCTGTATTTCTTTTAAACATGACCACCTGAATTTGTCTCAAGTGTTAATGATAGTATTAATTTATTGAATATACATTTAGTATATATCCTCAGTAAATCATATATTGTCCCAGATTCTGGAGATACAGTGTACCTTTGACTTACAATTCAACTGATTGCCCGGGGCTGGTTGTGAATTCCAAGGGTTGGTTGTAGGTTAGTCAGCTGAGGTCTGTATGTTTACCGAGGTAATGCTATCGGTAACAAGAAGCAGATGAATCTTCCTTCAATTTAAATAACCTGAGTTTTTTGTGTGTCAGGCTGGTTGTAACTTGAAGTGTTCACTGTACATTAATTAATAGGACAGAGACACATTGCCCAAAAGAGTTTGCCTAAGTTTTATTGATGTGATACAGATAATAAACATAGGAATAAGTAGACTATATAATAATAATGGAAAATCACTAGTGTTTTACAGATACAGTGATAGCTTCAGAAATGGTAAATGAGTTCTCTGTAATTGCAGATTAAAATTGATAAAGTTATGTTGGAGATGGGAAGCATGTTGAGGGTAGAAAAAGAACTCCAAAGGGAGGAGCTGTGTCAGCTACATTATGTAACGTTGACCTCTTCCTGTCTCACCTGTACACTGACCCCTCCCCTCTCTCCCTAGACATTTCATCACCGTGTAGTCTTGGTAGCTTGAAGAGGCTAAAAGAGTTTCACTGTTGCTCTTTGATCAGAGAAATCCCATCCTAGATACTTAGGACCAAAGAAATCAGTATGTCCTGGCTGCTTTCTGGTGGGTGAGAGCTAGATGAGCTGGAAGGGATTCAAGGGAATCAGTGTATTTTATTTAGTGGGTCAAGGAACAGCCAGTGTGGTCTGATAACATTTGATGTGGCCTCCTAGTTTTACGAGACATTCAGAAAGACCACAGTATTGTTTGGTTGGAGTCGTTCTCTCCTTTGAAGATGAGCATCACAGGTTCTCAAACAGGCAGTAACTTGGAGGGGGACACGGGTCTGAGCACAGTCTCCTTTTTGTTCACTAGCAACCTAGAAATGATCGATAGGGTCTTACAATAGTCCAGCTACAGAGAGAGAAGGAAGTAGAAGCCATGTGCAGTAAAATCTGCCTAAGTTGTGTATTGAGTTAGGGAAGTTGGACTGTATCTTCTCCAAGTACCTTCCAACTTTAAAGTCAGTTAGGTTTTCAGTTCCCCTTTTCATTAAAACAGAGGTTTAAATTGTTTTGAATTAAAGATATTTTGGAATTCCAGTGAAAGCTAAACGCCAAATCTTCTCCTTAGAAAAACACATAGTTTTACATTTAGTAGAAAGGAATGTTGCCTTCCCTTCAAACCAAGACAAAACCCTTCTCGGCTAAGTGACAGCCTTTCTGGATGTGTCTACATCCCAACACCTAGAAACAGTGTGTATTATTCTGTTTAACTTCTGGCAACAACGTGTCATAAACTGAAAGTCTTATCAACACTATGAGTTATTTCTCACAATCTGGAGCTCGCATAGTCCAAGATCCAGACTCTGGCAGATGTGGTGTCTGGGGAGAGCCTCGTTCCTTCTTCATAGATGGCGCCTTCTCTCTGTTCTTCTGAGGCAGGAGGACAGACCTGGCTTTCTGTGGTCCCTGTGATAAGGACTTCATCCCACTCACTAAAGCTCTGCCCTCAGTTTAATTATCCCCCATAGGTCTCACTGCCTAATGCACTTTGTAGTTTAAATTTCCAGGTAGTACTGCATGAATGGGGGAAATGAATGCGGAAACTTTTAATTCATTGACATTTTGGATGTGACTTTTATCTTGCTAATGTGTTACCTTATGATTAAGGGTAATAGAAGGATCTGGTACTGGGTAAATGTGAAATCCAATCATAACCTCTTTGTAAGTACTGAATAGAGAGATTGGATAAAAGAGCCTGATGCAGGGCTGGGGATATAGCTCAGTGGTTCCGGCGCCTGTCTTGCAAGCGCAAGGACCCGGGTTCAATCCCTGGTAACCACATAACAATACTGGGTGTGGAGACTTACACCCAGCAGCAACCAGTACCACATACCACAGTGCCGGGCGTGGTAGCTCACACCTGTCATCCCAGCACTCGGGAGGCAGAGGCAGGAGGATTGCTGTGATGTGAGTTTGAGGCTGAGCTCAGGGCCAGCCTGAACCACAAAGCGAGACCCTGTCTCAAAAAACCTTAAAAAAAAAAAAAAGAGCCTGATGCAGCCTGGTCATGGAGGCAGAGATTGTGGTGATGTGGCCCTGAGCTAGTTACCTAGTGCTGGTCCCTTAGCAGCAGTAGGATATGGCTCAAGGGCTGCTTCAGATTTCTAGTCTACAGGTCTGTGAAAGAATCAGTTTGTGCTACTTTTAGTCCCTTGCTGTGTGATAGTTTGTACACTAATCATACAAAGAAACACACTCTATCCTAGAGTGTCAACAGGAGGCCCTTGAGCACCCTCATCACCCTGACCGTGACACACCCCATTGGAACCTCAACCTGACTCATTACACTGCTCATTAATCCCCTGGACCTGTGATGTTGAGTGGACTTTTTTCCATGCTCTCAGTCCCTTTCTGTCTACTCAGACTGATTTTTCCTTCTATCATTTGATCTTTATGAATGAGGAATTTTTAAAAATACAGTGCCAGTCAACTTCAGAATTTTGCTGTGCAGAGGACCGCAGCAAAGAGTCTCCACACAGAATCTTTGGAGGAAACTTTGTATATTAACCCTCACGATGTCTTTGTCTCCTTAGGTTAGGGTATGTGTGAGAGGCATGCTAAGTGCAGCGTACTTTCACGGCACCTTGGATGGATGTCAGAGATATTTTGTGTTATTTAATAAAGCTTAGCGGTTAAGATAATATTCTTTTACCAACCCTAACTAAATGAAGGAGGTGAGATAATAAATTAAATCCTGTTTCTCTGAGGAGATTAGTGGAATGAAATCCTGATTCTAAACTTATATCAACAGGGAAACGAATCTGGGAACAGCAAATTCTGCTTCTTTTGTATGGAACTGAGGAGGAACTCAAGCATGATCCCCTGTCGAGAGATGAGATACTTCTTATGCGTTATGTACCCAGCTTGATCTCTCGGGGCCCTGGTTTTCTTATTTCAGTGCACCAAGGAGTAGTTCCAAAGATTTGGTGAAAGGCAGATTTCAGGGCCCTTTATAGTTTTCCACTGATCCAGAAGTTAAAATGACTGGCCAGGGAATCTGCATTTTTAAACGTTTTCAGAGTATTTGGTGGGGTGCAGGCAATGGATATAACATATTTTTAGACTCATCATTTAATTTGCTTCCAAAGTTATCTTGACAAGATCCAGGGAAGGGCATTTGGTTTTGTTTCCATGATTTGGCAACAAGTGAGTGAATAAAGAGGATGTGGTTTTATTTTTCTGGTAAAATAGAGTACTACTCAGCCATAAAGTGATAAAAATTAAGACATTTAGGGCCAGAGGCATACACACTGAGGTCATACTTTTAACTGAAATAAATAG
Source organism: Petromus typicus (assembly GCA_004026965.1). NCBI lineage: Eukaryota > Metazoa > Chordata > Mammalia > Rodentia > Petromuridae > Petromus > Petromus typicus. The sequence continues at coordinate 4,297 of PVIR01004810.1, read as the reverse complement.
GGCATGTGTGTAAATACCGAATAGTTTCTCTGGTATGAGAAATGAAAAGTGTCAGTGAGGATGAAAATGTAAAAGAGATGTTAGGAATAAGAAGAAAATATTCAAGGAAGAACAGAAATCAGAGAAGAAAACAAGGAGAAAGGAAAGAAGGGAAGGAAAAAATATGAGAAAAGAAGGAAAAAACAGAAACAAAGTCTTTGTAAATGGGGAGGGGTGGAAGAGTTGAGGGGAAGACAGGAGAATGTAGGAGAATGGGGGGAAAATAAGAATCAAGATGTATCATGTACAGTACAAGATCCCAGGGATGAATGTCATCATATTGTCTACTTAAAATTTACCAATAAATTTTAGGAAAAGATCCAGAAAGGGATGTTAGGGCCCAAATGGAAAAAGTTGTTTATACTCTACGCTTTTGTAGTCAGGCCACTGTGGAGAAGTGATGTGGTGTGAGACTGTCATGTAGTAGGAGCCAATGGAAAGAACAATGCAAAGACATATTTTTCTCTTAGCAAAACATCAGGTTTCTTCCCATCATGGTCAGCATCTGGTGTTCAGGGCTTCTTTGGGCCAGTGTAAGAGGACATGTCATGTAGACCCAGGGAAAGAATGATCTTTGTTCTCTTATTACTCTCCTGGTCAGATATGACGGGTCCAGGAAATCATGCCATAGGCTAATTCTTCTCTCTGTATTTTATCTCTGATGTTTCCATCTATACAACATTCCCACTTTATTCAAGATTGTTAGTAGTAGCAATAGGAACTGTCTCCTACAAGATGAAATAGAGTATTAAGTTTATGAACAGGACATATGATAACTTAGTATTTAGAAAATCCAAAAAGCCAAGTGGTGAAACCATTGAGCCAGGAATGATGTCCAAAACTATGTCTCAAATTGGTCTGTCTGGTGGAGATATTCTGCACTGGCTTCTTGGCAACCAATCTGCTTTCTTGTCGACAGAATGGAACAGAAATGTCAGATTTGACAAATCCAAGTAATGTGTCCCTAGCTCAACTCAAAGGGATTTTGGCCTCTCTGGCATTTTAACCTCTATGATAATAGCCCAACTGTCTTATGTGGTAAGAAGTTCTTCACATGTAGGAAAAATATTCAGATATTGGGTAGCCAGAAAGAATTTAGGAATTCTCATCTCTCTCTTTTTTTTTTATTTCCTGTGCTCATCTTATCCATTCTTCAGGTGCCAACACACATTTAGCTACCTCTCAAACTTTCTTAGTGAGTCAACGCACATTGATCTCTCCCTATTCTTATCCAAGTCAATAATAGACTGAGTCACACCAAGCAAAATCTAATTATAAACCTGTTTGGTTTGATTGCCAGTTACCTCAAGAGCCTATGTCTTCTCTCCTAAATCAACTGTAGGCAAATCTAGAATAGAGTCTGTATCGACTGCTTACAGGGCTGGGTGTCAGGGAGCTTGTGTGGCCCCAGCAGAGGTCACCAGCTAATACTGTCGCTTGGTTTCAGTAATTTATGTTTGTCTGTATCCCTAAGTGCCTGAGATTACTAGAACCATAGTAAATACAGTGACTAAAAGAAGATCAGAAGCAAACATGTCCTGGCATAAGCCATAAAAGAGAAATTTTAGGAAGAAACTTAGAAAAAAATTACCAATTTTAACAAGGAGATCACTTTCAAAAGGATTCAGAGATAATGTTTGTATATGGCAAATGTGCTCTGTCTCAGCAGCAAACCACTGCTGAAATCTTCCCATGATAATTTTGCTGTGCTCCTGAAATGGGGTTGAAGTAGCACATATGAGGAAACTCCATGCAAAAGTTATAGGTGAGCATATTGGTCCAAGATGTCTTTTGTATAATGGGAATGTCTGGCAGGTTAATTCATTATTGAATATTTAAGGAAATGTATCCTACCTTTCTCTGTAGAATGTTCATTGCCTTCCAAATGACTGCTATCTCATTTCCCATTTAAATCTGTCAGTACTAAAAGACTTGGCAATGTAGTAACTTTCGTCTTGGTCGATGGTCTGTGAGAACAGAGGAGGTGATACAGATGTTACTTGATAAAATTAATTCAAATTTGAACCGACTGCTACTCTTTACTCTGGGTAGAGTCCATAGCACTCTATGACCACCTGTCTATCTCTTCTACTTCCCTGTGCAGAGTATTTTCTCGAGGGTCCAGGGCATTGTCCTGAGTATTCCTCTTATATCGAGACCTGCAGAGAACCACAGTGCAAGACAGAAATTAAACAGCGCCCTGGACCCTCTGGTACTGTGACCACGGCTCGGCGCGTGGTGCCGGGAGTGGAAAGTTTGTTTTGTTCTCAGCATTTCTCCGGGAGACCATCATTAGAGCAGGGCTATCCGTGCCTCCCGGTTACCTTCTCACACACTGACCGTGTGGTTCCTTCCTTTTCGCGGGTTAGTCTAGCATTTGTGGAAAAGCCCGGTGGGAGGAGATGGATCCCCTGTGGTATGATCTGAACGGGTCCGTCTCCTGCTCTCCCCCCTGTTCCCTCTCCCTGCTTCCTGCTGCTGCCAGGCCGTGAGCTCTCTTCTTTGCCGTGGCATCCTGTTTTGGAGCCAGCCAGTTATGAGCTGAAACCTGTACACACCATGGGCTACATATCCATTTTCTCCTTAGAGTTGCGATGGTCATGTACTGTATCAGAGAGGAGAAAATAACTAAGACATTTTGCCTCCAGTGATTTGCAAAATCAATTTTGAAAACCACGCAGACATTGTTTAAGCAGAAGTGATGAATAAATAGCTAGTTTTCCTTCCTCCAAGTTACTTTGCCAGCTTGTAGTAATGCTCCAGTGTGGTGATGGCAAACACTTTAGAGCTTGATAACAGCTGGCCATAGGTTCATCACCACTGGTCCAATGCTAAAATCCTTATCCCAGGAGGCTGCCATGCAGATCTTACTTAAATAGAACACTCAGTGCAACAGGAAATTGCATGCAGAAGGGATCTCACTCATCTGTCTCACTTCCGGATTTCTGGGCCATGGAGTCACTGGGTATTGAGTCTTTGGACTGAAGGCTCTTCTCCCTGGGTCACCCACTGGATCTCCCCTGGCTCTCCCAATGAGATCTTTGCTCCAGGAACCCAAGGAGATTGACACTGTTTATGAGTTTTGGCAAGACAAGGAAACTGGGTGGAGTCTTCTTGCCTACTGATTTTTTCATGTTAACCAGCTTGTTTGAATTTCCTACTATTTTTGAGAGTTTTCATAATTGTTCATTTGGACAGTAGGTCATTTTGCTTTGATTTGTTTTAGATCCAAAATGTCCCACAAAAATCACATATACTGAGAGCGGGTGCAATTGGAAGATGAGTGAATCACAGAAGTTCTGTACTCATCATTATATTGATTTACTCATGGCTTTATAGTTGAATGTTTTGGTTGGCAGTGGGTCCTAGTCAGCAAAAGTGAGTTATGGAGGGACCATAACCTGGAACGGTGCATTCTTAACCTCAGCTCCTCCTCCTTTTCCTGCTTTGTGACCGCTGTGAGTTAAGTAGCTTTCTCCTACCATATCATCCTACAGTGCCATTTCTGCCTGGGAACCAGCCAGCTGTGAACTGGACCATTGACTCCATGAATCAAAACAAACCCCTCCCCCTTTAAGCAGTGAAGGTCATACGTTTTGTCCTAGTGATGGGAAATGATTCATGCAGAGAAGCGGGGCCGTCGTGGACTCTACCTTGCCATGTGATTCAGCAGCCTTGGCCGCTGGTATGTGAGAGGGACATGGGAAGGTCCAGCTAGAGAAGCTCTTCAGTGTTGTCAGGATGGTCAGAGGACTGATAGCCACAGGGAGAAGCTGTGGAGCAGCAGCACAAACCCCAAGAAAAGCCCATGATGGTCATAATCTGTGAATACAGAAGGTGGTTTTGCTCTGAAAGTGAATCTTTGCACGTGAGGGGCTAGAGCTGGAGCGGGAAAGCTCCACAGCTCCCACTGTACTTGGTCATAACATAATCAAAGCTATTTTGAGGAAGAGTTTGTCCTTTAAGACTGAGCCACTTGGGGAATTAGAAGTCACAGAGCAGTTACAGCTCAGCATCTCCGGAGTCATCCTACCACACAGGTTGGACAAGAGACGGCCGCTAGAGACAGTCACAGAGAAAGGGCAGACCACTCGTAGAACCCCTGAGAAGTTTCATCAGCAGTGAGCTCAGGATATGAAGCATGTGACGGGCCGTCCTGTGCTGTAAGAAGCTGAGTTGATGGTGTGTTTGTTTGAGATAGCTGGATCTGAAAGTGTTGATATTCGGTGCAACAGACTGCCTTTAAAAAAAAAAAAAA
>PVIR01004809.1:0-76416 GCA_004026965.1 Petromus typicus | reverse complement strand
ATTTGACTTAAGCAAAATCTTAGTCTTTAAGAACAAGAAAGCTTTATTTACATCTCTAAACATTTGCTTGACAACATATTACTCCTTTAATTATACTATATTTAAATTCCATTCAAGAATGGAGAACAGCTTAAGTGAAAGCTGGTAGTTATTCAAAGGATACATCCTTGTGTATGTCCTTTTCCTTACTGATACAGAACCATGTATATTTATTTATATAGATTTATAGAGAGAGGGACATATAAATAACTTCTAAAGCTGTCAGACATTTAATGCTGTTCTTCCGGATGGCTCATTTGACTAAAGTGCCTATATTATTGATGAAATTGTAAATCTGATAATGACAATATCGATTCAGCAGAATATCTAGATTTGTTTCCTACACGGTCATCGAGCAAATCCTTTGGGAGAAAGACTTATGATACATTTGCTGATGGCAGTCTGTTCCTCCTGCCCAGGATTTGTGATCTGTATAAAGCACGCCACAGACCGAGGCTGACATGTGCAATACATGCCAATGCACAGTTGTTTACGACTCTCACCCAGCTGTCCAGTCGGCCTCACCAGGTAGCATCACTCACTTTTACAGTTCTGCTGCGTCCATAGCCTCTGCGTACTCAGTGGTCAAATATCCATCCTCCACTCATCCATCTACCTTTTCAGAAATCTCTTAAATTAGTACTGGTGAAGCTTTCCAGGTGACAAGAATGACTGGCCTGTAGTTAACCACAGAGCTTTGGGACATTCTCATAGAGAGTCTTACTTGATAGATACACTGGGGAGGTTGAAGCACTCTATAAGCTATCACAGGTGAGCTTGATAAACAAAAATCTAAGTCACATTGCCCAAGACAGTGTGTTTATGAGTAGTCCTTGGGATGAATAGGGTCTAACATATCAAAGGTCTCTGTGCGCTTTGCTATGACCATATCTTCTTCTCTCACCATGCTGTCTTAGCTACTTTCACAGGTCAATTGCAGTGGTCTCTTGGAATGCAAACATTATTAGTGACTATTGTCCAGTGTTGCAGGTTGGGAAACAAGAGCTCACAGAGATAAACAGTTTGAGCCAGACTAGGCAGTTGACAGATAATGAAGCCATGTTTAAACGGAGTTGGATCCCAAACACACCTTCATCTCTGAAACCTTGGCTAATGCTCCCACTCATATTTACTAGGGAGTAACTTTGTACAGTGGAGATGCTGTGGTGATTGCAAATAATCCATAAATACTAGAAGTCAACACCTACTTCTGCAGGTTAGCATCATCTTTGTCCAGGTATTCATTAGAAAGATACAGAATAAACAGAGGCATAGATGTATAGATAATTATATCCTTTAATTTATCTTTTGACCAATTTTTAAAAAAAATGTTTAATAGATTTTTTTTACCTAGACATTTAGATAGGATATTTGGTTTAGTTTCAGTCATTTTATGTTTTCTATTTTTCGTGCATCCATAGATTTTCTTTCCCTTCCATACTGTATTCTATGACCTGACAAATTTATATGTGTCTGTTAATTTAGAAAAGGTATTATCTGCTGTAGTTCAACTAATAATACCCTTCATAGTGCACATGTATTTGTAACATTATATTTATTAATTTTGAGATTAAGAACATGAAGTTGCAATTGGTTATTCCTTTCATTGACCCATGAATTTCATTATTTCATTTCAGATGCCTATTTTTTATTGAGTTTAAATCTGGGGGAGGCCTAAATTTTTGAGTTCTTTATATATTCTAGACATGAATCTTTTGTCTATGGGATACCTAGCACCCTCCCTCATTCTGTAGGGAGGGTGCTCTGTTGGCTCTACCCCTAGCCAACCTTGTCTCCAGAAGCCTAGAGTTACATAGACCTGGCATCATGAACCTTGCTGTAGGGCTCAAATCTTGACTTCCACACAGTACTCACTTTCAGTTTGCTTCAGTTTTCCCACTTTATGCTGGAAGAGTGTAACAATAAAGATTTAAATCTTTAAAAAAATGCAAAAAGTAGATTCATTATTTTGTAGGGTAGTCAGTGAAGGTCAAGGAAAGTCATCTGTGTAAACAAATTGTATAAAAGGTAGCTACTCTTTGGTCAGTCCTTCAGCCCCTTATCTCTAAAATGACGTTACATTAGATGTTAAATTCAATCTGAAACGGTTGGTCCTAACTTACAATGGTTTACTTACAATGTTTTTTTATTTGACGCTGGTGCAAAATCAGCACGCGCTTCATAGATGTCTTATTCTGAGTGTGAGATTTTTGTTTTTTCTCAGGCCCCACGCTGTGGATGCAGGGCTGCAGCAGTGAGCCTCCGCTCTTTTTCCTCCACAGTCGCAAGGGGAACCCCAGTGAGCGGTGATGTACTGTGCGGCTGAGCTGTGGTGTTCGTTGGGTTAGGCTTATTATACGCATTTTCAACCAGAAATCATTTTAATTTTAATTTGACTGGTTTATGGGGATGAAACCCATTGTCGTAAATCAAGGAGCATCTGTCTATCTGCGCTTATTTTTACAGCGAGGAGTGATCAGAGTTTCATCTATGTAAAACTTCCAAGGAAAACTTTAAAATAATAACTATTGAATTAGTAGTGTCTACACTTTGTGATTAAGTATTAGATTATGACTCAACCATGATTCAAATGTGCACAGAAGTATAATTTATACCTATTTTCCTTCTGTTGGTAATCCTTCATTATGTCGGTTCAGTGACATAAATTTAATGGAGTTAAACTTCAGCAGCTCAGAATTGTGTGAGTAATGACACTGCACTTGAATTCTAATTGTTACTTGATCCAAGCATTCTGACAGGACACCTGGTGGGGTTAGCTATGCAGCAGAAGCTGGGGCTTTGGGCAAGTGCTTGGGGCCCTGTGGGTTTGTGTGTGCCATCCAAGTAGGGAAGGACATTCGCTAGAGTCTTCTGGAGTACACCTTTAGCGCTAGGACAAATGCATGTGCAGTAGAGCAGAAAGAGCCCAGACAGACTCAAGACACAACCAACTCAAGCTTGTCTAACTTCCAGAATTTTGTTTAGCATTTCTAAGATCTTATAAAGCAAAGTAAGGTTTATATGAATATAAATAAAGCACCCAGAATTCAGCTAATGCCTATCACATGTTCAGTAACTATTGGTGCATATATTAATATATGATAGGGCTAATAATAAGTAATAACACTAATAATGAATAATAACATAAGACAGGAATCATGCGTACATCCTCAGATGTGTTGCTCTAGCTCTGTTATTTATCTGGTGAGTGATTTTTTGGACAAGAAAGTTGAATGCCTAATCTGCAATTTTCTCTTCCTGCAGTCTGAGAACTAGCCCTAGTGGGATTGTGATGGAAGAAATTAGAAATAATCTGCATACTATGATTGGCAGAATTTGTGACATAATAATTGCTTAATACAAAAGTTCCTTCCTTGACTATTAATCTTTTTAAAATTTCACATGTATTTTTTGAATGCTTTCTATGGGCTCACAACCTCAATGATGGGAGGAAAAATAAGACATATACAATTAAAAGGATAGTTTGGGAAGAAACAGTATTATATAAAACACAGATAAACAACTGAAGGAAACATGTAGACCATCCAGCTATCATATGACAGTTTGTGGGAATGTTGGAGTGTTTAAGGAATTACTCACAACTGATAGTAAATGTTGTCCTAACTTAAAACAGAATCACTTTTCCAAATGACACACTAGGCTGTGGTATGGGAAGAAGCACTGCTTAATCTAAGTTAAATATTTTCAACTTAGAATTAGATATTGTTAGAGGTTGAATATTTGTGTCCCTCGAAATGTGTTTGTTCAGCCTAATTCATGACTTGATAGTATTTGGAGACTGGTTCTTTAGAAAGTCATTAGGTCTTAAGCAGTGGAACTAGTATTTTTATAAAAGAAACTCCTGTCTCCCTTGGGCCATGTGAGGATAAGGTGGGAATGTACTCCCCACATGCCAGGAAGAGGAGTCTCACCAGACACTGTCCTTTCTGGTGCCTTGCATCTCTAAGTTGAAACTGTATGGCTTTCATTTGCTGATGTCATACAAACATTTAGCTCTGACATTGGAAAGTGAGACATTATGCCCTCATTTATGTGTGCAAATAGCCAGGGATTCTCTTCTAAAGACTCCCAATTTTTTTGTTTGTTTGTTTGCTTTATTGAGACAAGGTCTCGCTTTGTAGTTCAGGCTGGCCTTGAGCTCAGCCTCAAACTGTCATCATAGCAGTCCTCCTGCCTCTGACTCCTGAGTGCTGGGATTACAGGCGTGAGCCACCATGCCCGGCACTGTGGTATGTGGTACTGGTTGCTGCTGGGTGTGAGTCTCCACACCCAGTATTGTATGTGGTTACCAGGGGATCAAACCCGGGTCCTTGTGCTTGCAAGACAGGCGCTGGAACCACTGAGCTAAATCCCTGGCCCAAGACTCCCAATTTTTATATATAATCTTAGCAGAAGACCAGATTATTTATATATTGATCCTTATTTAGAGAGCAGGATATGTCAATTTCTATTTGAAATAGAAAATACATCAGTTAAGCAAAACCCATAACAATGATCTCAGGTATTTACAAAGAAGTATGTATGTGCCCATACAAAGTCTTACACACAAATGCTTATAGCAATTTATTTGTAATTGCCCCAAACTTAAAACAATCTGTATGTTCCTAGCAGATGAATGGAAAAGAAAAAACTGTAATGTAACCATACAAGAGAATGCTACTCAGCAATAAAAAGCAATAAACATTTGATAGGTACAATATGTATGAATTTCAAAGTAATTGGGTTAAAAGGCGTCATACTACAGGGACCACATAATGCATATTCTTTTTGCATACGATTCTAGAGAATTCAGACTGAGCTATAAAAACCAAAAGAAGACTAGGTTGTGTGGGATTAGAGTCTGGTCAGAGACAGAACAGAGTTTGATACATATGTTTAGCACCTCATTGTGACGTGTGTGTGCGTGTGTGTCAAAGCTATAAAATTGTACATTTTACATATGTGCAGTTTAAAATATATCATTTATATCTGAATAATGCTTTAACAACTTTCCATTTAAAGAGCAACATGTGGATAGTGGTTGTAGCCTAGGTAGAAAATTCATGACGATTTTACCATTAGCTATAGTCATCTTCATAGAAGACCCACCCCAAATTCTAGATTCCCACATTTCATCCTCTCATTTCCAATAAGTGTTCCTTTGCATTTCCTTTGTGTCTCCAGACACCTACTGCCACAGTCACACTCCAAATAGTGCTTCACAGACAAACCATAATGCCTTAGGATGGCTTAAATCAAACACAATAGGTTGCAATGCACATTTTTAATCAAATATAATGCACTAAAAAAGACCACGGCATCTAAGGGTTGTCATAGTGCCTCTCAGTGGTCAGGAAGAGCATAGCTTGTGACACTTTGGCACAGACACCCAGGAAAGGGAGATGCAGACACATGTGAGAATTAGGTTCACTGTACAACTGGGTTAAACGATGTTTTAAATGCGCGCTGTTAGATCTCAGTAGCCGTAACTGCATAATTTCCTACGTCCTCTGGTTATCGCATCCTATTTTTATAGTCACTCATTTGATCAATTGCTTGTCCTGTTTTCCCTGCTCGATACCCACTCATGCTTTTTGTTTTCCCCCACCCACCCTGGATTCCACAGGTTTTCATAAATCTCTCCCTCGCTCTCTCTGTAAATTCCCTTTTCTTCTTTCACTTTACAGTATTTGTTTTAAAAATCCCTCCCTACATGGTCCCAAATTTTGATCTATGTCTGCCGAACTCTATGTCTTGCCTAAACAAGGTTCAAGAAAATAAGTACGTGTTGATTTGTTTTACTTTAAGCTCACAACCACCCATGCCAAGTGGGATGTCTCTGGCTCTATCAGGGTAAATTTACTCTCCCTACTTTGTCTTCTCCAATAATTCTCCCACTCTACCTTGAGAAAATAAACATGTGCTGTAGAAAATGAGTAAAGAAAATGTGAATTGGAGCCCTGGACGATAGATTAAAATGGCATTACCTGAGAAAGTGAGTTTGAGTCATAGAATAGTGAGTGGTCAAAGAGTGAGGTATTGAAAAAATGCCAGTAACCCTCATCCTTCCTGAGGGAGAGGCCCGTGTTCCTGTACTCAGACATTCGGCTTTAACTTCCAGTTCTGTCCACTTCCTCCTCCTCAGAAGTACAAGATTCCCTCCCTAGGCCCATAATTTATTTTTGTCCTCAGCAGACTGAGTCATATTCATAAACATAAAATACATCTCTCATCTTTTTTTTTTCCCAAAAAAGTTCTCCACATTCTCCTCCAGTTCCCAGGCCATTTCTTTGCTTTCCCGTCTTTGCTAACCCTTCCTTAAAGGTTACCTATGCTTGGGGTGCTGATGTGTAGCTCAGTGGCACTGTGCCTGCCTCCCAAGTGCACAGACTTGAAATTGACCCTGGTACCACAAATAAACATACAAAGGTTGCCTACATTTCTCTTCCTTTCTATGTGATCATTTCCATCAACTCATAAACATGTTATTTCCCATTTGAAAAAGATGAAACTTTCCATAGACCTAACCAAGATAAGGAAATCATTTTTGTCAAGTTCAAGAACAAATTCTCGGGCCAGGGATTTAGCTCAGTGGTTCCAGTGCCTGTCTTGCAAGCGCAAGGACCTGGGTTCGATCCCCGGTAATCACATACCATACTGGGTGTGGAGACTCACGCCCAGCAGCAATCAGTACCACATATCACAGTGCCAGGCGTGGTGGCTCACACCTGTAATCTCAGCATTTGGGAGGCAGAGGCAGGAGGATTGCTGTGATATGAGTTTAAGGCTGAGCTCAGGACCAGCCTGAACCACAAAGCGAGACCCTGTCTCAAAAAAACAAAAAAACAAAAAAACAAATTCTCCCTTGTCAAACTCTGGAAAATTCGCACTCCAAATTCTTCTTGGTGTTAACATTATTTTACTCAATTCACATGGGGGAGTGGTCTTGAAACAAGTTCTCTCTCTGTTTTATTATGCTAAGGTTATTTTCTTTCTTCCTTCTTTTTTGAGACAGGGTCTACTTTTGTAGTTCAGGCTGGTCCTGAACTCAGCCACCCTCCTGCCTCTGCCTCTGAAGTGTTGGGTTTATAGGTGTGAGCCACCACGCCTGGCACTGTGATATGTGGTTCTGATTGCTACTGGGTGTGAGTCTCCATGCCCAGCATTGTTGTATCTGGTTACCAGGGATCAAACCTGGGCCCTTCCACGTGCAAGGCAGGCACTGGAACCACGAGCTAAATCCCAGGCCCACACTCTAAGCCCACACTGGATACTTCTCCTTGTGTTTCTTTTCCAACTCTGTGCTGTGGTTTCAGTGTCCTTCCTCAAGAATTCAGACACTGCTAATGTAAGAGTATTAGGATGTAGAGACTTTCCAAGGTGATTCAGCTGAGGTGCCTCCTTCATAAATAAGGGTAAGTGCCCAGAAAAAAAGACTTCACAGAGAGTTTGGCTGCCTGCTCCCTCTACCTTGTACAATGTGAGGACAGAGTATTCCTGCTCTCCGGAAAATGAAGCACATAAGGCACTGTCTTGGAAGCAGAGATTCAATGCTCACCAAACAAAATATCTACCAGTGACTTGGCCTCAGCTTTCTCAGCTTCTGGAGTCCTAAGCAAGCAAATCTGTTTTTCATAACTCACTGAGATATTCTCCTTGCTTTTTCTAATCATAATATAAAAATCTAGTTCTCTGAACCTGACTTTTTTCACTTCTCTGTTTATTTTGGGTCTTCAAGACAAGGTTAAATTTATTTCCACAGTTGAAATGCATTGAGTGAGCTGGTGGCTTTATATTTGCCTCTCTAGCTCCATTTCCATAAAGAAATCTATTAAACATTGCAAATTTAGTATGAGCAAAGATTTTGATTTCTTCTCCTGAGCTATGTTACTCCAAGCCATTAATTTTCTTTAGCTATTATGGATTATCTGTGCTTCCTTAAATATTTTCATAAATGGCACAATCATTATAATGAGTTGCTGAAGTTGAACACTGGAGCCATCTCGGTGACCTCTTTCCCTGGATTTCTCACACTGGGTCCATCAGCAGATTCATTAGCTCTGTTTACAAAAATATCTGAAATATCTTTTTCATCAGTACCTTCATCACTTGCATGCTAGGTCAAGTGAGCAAGATATCTCTCATGGACACTTCAACAGCCTCTTCACCGCTGACCTTCTACCTTCTGCTATCTCCATAGAGTTTATCCTCTATTCAGCACTGTAGCAAACCTTATGGAAACTATATCACACTGTTTTTATTAAATTTCCTTGATGTTTTCCTGCTACAACTATATAATCCTTATACTCTTTTCCCTGTCTTGAGACTCTGAGTAACCTGGCCTGTATCAATGCAATTTCATGGGTGTCCAGTGAATGAATACACAGTAAAGGAGTTAAGGTCATATACTTTGATGACAATATAAGCTATGGTAATAGATTGCTTAGCGGTATATTTTATTTTATTTTATTTATTTATTTTTGAGACAAGGTCTCACTTTGTAGTTCAGGCTGGTCCTGAACTCAGCCTTGAACTCATAGCAATCCTCCTGCCTCTGCCTCTTGAGTGCTGGGATTACAGGCGTGAGCCACCAAGGCCAGCACTGTGGTATGTGATACTGATTGCTGATGGGTGTAAATCATCACACCCGACACTGTAGGGGTATATTTTAGATCTAACAACTAATAGTTACATAATCTTCAAGATTCACTTCTCAAAAGACAGGATTCTAAGGTGTAGAAAAATCATCTCAACTTGCCTAAACCAAAAAGAAAATGGATCAGATAATATAACTAGGAAATTTAAGGAACAATTCTGCTTTCTTTGACATTCTACTGCTGGTGCTTGAATGGTATTATTACGGATTTGTCTCAGTTGCTTGATACATCACACCAGGCATCTTCTGTTTATTTTCCTTCTTGAGCAAATACTATCTACAATGAGGCAAGGATCCTTGTTACCATTTCATTTTATGGCTAGTTAGAGGTTCCATGGGAAACATTTCCTGTTTATTTGTTTGTCTTTCTTATAAGTTTCAGCAGGTCTCATGGAGAGTTCAACTGATTCGATTTGGGTCCATTCACTTGTCTTGAGCCAATCAGTGTGGCCAAGGAAAGATGCTTACTGTTTGTGCATCCACTTACCCCTCTAGTCAGGGTGAAACCTGGCTTCCCAGCTCCACTGATGGAAATTAGAGGCATGTTGATGCCATGAAGAACTGATTCTATGTACATACAATTGGACAACAGTGGCCGCGCTTCTTTGGGTTGGCATAATGCTTGAGATTCTATGTATTGGGCTCATAGTACAGAACTCTGCACACATTTAGGAAGTTACCTATAAGTATTAGTTAATAGAAATATCACAAAGGAAGGTATGGAGATGGATAGATTCTACCCAGATGGAAACTTGTATACCTCCATACTCCCATCACTGAATAAAGAAAAATAAGAATGGATATGCTTTCCATTTTTGCTCAAGATCCTAGAACTACATTCATTCTACAGTGCATTTGATGAAAGTAGAATAAAGAAAATGATAAAGCCAGCAGTAAAAATATATAAATGAATTCAAATATCAGTTATATTTCTCAGTTACAGATTTGAACAGAATAAATAAATGTAACTGTGACAAAATTTTAAAAACAAAGAAATATACCAATGTACTAAATAGCAATTGAAATTATATAGACAGATACAATGTTTTTAAAATTATAATTTAATATCATATGCCAGTTGATTTATCATGCTTTTAGTGTTCATTAGGTATTTATTTCACAAATTAAACATAGGTATAATATCCTAAAAATAAGTCAAAAATGATGAAAAAGGGCCAGGGATTTCTCTCAGTGGTTCTGGCGCCTGTCTTGCAAGCTCAAGGACCCAGGTTCGATCCCCCAGCAATCATATACTATACTGGGCACAGGAGACTCGTGCCCAGCAGCAACCAGTACCCCATACCACAGTGCTGGGCGTCATGACTCATGCCTGTAATCCCAGCACTCGGGAGTCAGAGGCAGGAGGATTGCTGTGATGTGAGTTGGAGGCTGAGCTCAGGGCCAGCCTGAACTACAAAGTGAGACCCTGTCTCAAAAAAAAAAAAAAGATGAAAAAACAAAAATGTTCACTTTTCCATGTCCTTTCTCATATACACTCCTTAAGGATCACAGTTGCCAAGGATTAGGTCTTCTCCTTTTTCATCTGTTGAAGCATTCACATATGCAGGTAATTATGTCTTTCCAGGAGGAAGACCTACGTGTAAGGTCATTTTGTGTATACTGCTGAGGAACTTGCTTTTTCATGTAAGCAAATAAACTGTTAATGATCATAGTGAAGGCATATGGGTCCAGCTCATCCAGTTATGTGGTTTCAGGGTTTTCCTCAAGACAGCTGTCTTTTAAATTATTTAATCTCCTCTTTGTTCTGGGATATGTAGGATGTAACCAATTTTATCTTTGTAAATAATGTGAAAATTGACCATCTCTATATATAATTTTCACAAGTGCAGGTATTTGTTTAGCATTAAGTTCCTGTAGGGATTTATCATTTCTGTTTAGACAGAGTGGCACTCTGCCTTCCTAAAAGCCTTAAAACTTTTTTTTTTTAACTAATTTCTGCTTGTTCTTAAAAGTGCTGTCTCCCTCCAACTTTCTTATTCTGCAGCAATTTCTACTACCAGTGCTAGACTAATCAAAAATACTCCTTCAGTTTTCTTTTGTCTAAACTTGGGAATAGTAAAACAGTAAATAGTAAAAATTCTTCAGACTGATTTTCAGTGACTGTAGAATTCTACTTTGTTTCTAAGTGACTTATGTTTCTCTCTTCTTTTTTTTTAATCAATGGATTTTGATATAGGAGTAAGTTACATTGTTCATTTTTTTCCTCATTCTGTCATTGTGGGAAAGATTTTCAGTTAAGAAATTCCAATCTTGAGGTATATATCTGATTATTTTTAGGAATGTAATATTTTCTTTACATTTACTGATATAAATGTACCAGTCCACTTTCTAATGTGAGAACAAAATAATCAACACCTGCAACTTCAAGAGGTGAGGTTTGTTTTGGCGTATGGCTTTCAGGGGTTGTGGTTCAAGGTAGGCTGGCTCCAGGCAGAGATGTTGTGGTGGAAAGGGCTGGTGGAGGAAAGCCCCTTATCCTGTGCCAGCCAGGAAGAAGAGAAAGAGACACCAAAGTATTAAAACTCCCAGCGGTGGTGAAAGTCTACTCTGAGACATAAGGGGAAGTCAACTGTAAGCACTTACAAAAATCAGAAAGGAAGTTAAATAGTTCCAACATAATTAATACAGGATAAACATTTGTATTCTAAAAGGGCCAGGAATAAATAAGACTAACGCCATCTCCAAGCTTAGGAGGGTTAAAACCTATAGTGCTGTATCAAGCTAGCTGGGCTGGGTTGTGACAAGAGAGGACTTCAAAAGGACTTGAGCAGCCCCACCCCTGTGGCATTGCTGGTTGAGTGCACTTGGCTCCTGTCTTGTGCTGACTCCATCACTGCTTTAGCTTTTTTTCAGCACTCTTTTTTCTCTGTTGCTGACACTCCTAACTCCTGGGTTCTTCATTCCACCTTTACTTTTACTCTCACAGCTTCATGTGTCAATTTCTACCAGGCACATTTTCTAGCCTTCTAGTCTAGGTGGAAATCTAGGTGGAATCAAAGAATGATTCTTCTACTCTTACATTATGCATGCCTGTGCTCCCGGCACTGCATGGGTGACACCAAGGTCTGCTGCCAGCTGGAGCAGTAATCTCGCCACCCTGAACCTTAGTTTCAGAGTCTTTGGAATTTGTAGATGAGTTAACTTGTGGAAACATTTTCTTTGGCAACCCTGAATAAGCAGGGTGACCTGGGACTCTCTTCTTAAGGTAGAGTCTTTCAATGTCATTTACACCTTCCTACCCTTCAGTTAGTGAATGATAGGCTCTGACCAATTCCTGAGATGCCCTCAGGCCATCTTCCTTATTGTCTTGATGCAAAGTACTTTTTTTTTTTTATAATCTTTATTGGTACATTAAATATACACATCATGATTGCACTCCATAATGGGGATTTGTACCAGTATAAGACACAACTTAATTCTCATTTTTTCCCATAGCCCTACCCACCCTACCACCCCCCATATACATAAAATTTGTTTCCTTACTTTTTTGTTACAATCTCAACATTGTCCCCTTGGATGCTTAAGTTTTTAGCAAAGTTGTTCTCCTGGGAACTTGTCAATCAGTTGTAGCAGTTTACCTGATTCTAACTGTAGAACTGGTAAAAAAGCAGCCACACCCATGTCCCACCCTGAACATCAGGTCGCCTGGAAATTTCTCTTACAAGGTTAATAAATCCCTGACCCTTAATCTCAGTCTCCTGCAAAGTCTCAAGACATGGGCAAGTGAAGGTAAATTTTCCACCAGAGCATAACACATATGGATGCTAATCCATCTTTGTTCCATCTGAAATCACCCGATCTTGATCTTTACTCTTCACATTTTTATCAGCATTCTGGCCTTCCGAGCTAACCAGAATTTCTCATCAATATCTGCTTACAGCAAGCAAGACATTCTCCAGCCGACTTCTCCAAACGTTCCAAGCTCCTCTCACAAAGATACTCCAAAGGCTTTTAAACAACTCAGTCAGGTATAATCCCACCAATTGCCAGTGTCACCGTCCTGTAGTAGTTAGCTTTCCATTACTAGGCCAGACCCCCCCAACCCCTGCCACTAAGAGGAGATGAGTTTATTTTTGTGGACAAGTTCAGTGAATTCAATGTTCTGCTGGCTCCAGCAGAAATGGTATAGAAGAGTTCCTGGCAGAGGAAACCTTTTGTTGTGCAGTGGGCAGAAGACAGAGGGAGAAGGGAGGAGCCGAGGATGAGAATACATGCTTCTAAGTCATGCACCCAGTAACATGCACCTTCTTACCAGGTTACACCACTGAATGTGAAGTGTTTGGCATTATTTTAGATTTGAAATATAAGCCAATTTTACCAGGTATTTCCTGGTTATGTGTCCTCTAGGTATTTTACTTACTTATATTTTTTCTTATTCTTTTTAACTTGATTTTATTGGTACACTTTCTACACACATCATGATCACACTTGATATTGAGAATTTGTACCAGTATACGACACAACTTAATTCTCATTTTTTCCCACTCCCCTGCCCTCCCTGTAGTCCCCCGCACCCTATATTCATAAGCTTTACTCCTTTCTTTTAACCATCAATTTTTTTTCTTTCCCTTCTTTATTTACTCCTACCCTCCTTTTTCTCTTGGAGTACTTTCTGTTTCACAATATCTATCATTCATTTTAAAACTCATTTACATCTTCAGTTTCTCATACAAGAGAAAAGATACCATATTTATACATCTATAACTTATTTAATTTAATTCAACTAATATTATCCATTTCTGGGGGAATTAATATGTGTTGTGTGGATGTACCAACTTCCCACAAGGAATGAAATCATTTTAAGCTACACACAGGGACTAATAAAGTAAAAATTTAAAAATTAAGTGGATCTAAATGTTATGATTTGCATTTGTTTTCTAGTGGACAAAATTTATAAATCATATGGATCATTCTACTATTTGGCAACTCTGATGGGAATACTTATTTTCCTGCCTCTGAATTTTTTTCTGTGTGTGTGTGTGTGTGTGTATGTGTGTGTGTGTAATTTGGTCAATGATAGGCACACAGTTTTATTAGGTTGGACTCTGTGAACTCAGAACTCCGAGGAAGTAGGTGACCATGCCACAAAAATGAGCAGGGCAGATGGAAGGGTCAGGCAAGAGAACTGAGTAAAATTTCTAATCCATCACCTGGTGGTATTTCCTTTCTACTTTTTTCAACAGGTTCTACCAATTCACCATGCCACTGGAAAAACATGGGACCACTGTCACGTGTGCCATGATTTTCTCCATTCAAGGCTGAAGTTGATCTAATCTACCCTTCTATAATGTTCTCAAGCACTCTATAACATTTTAGTCCACTTTGTTCCTATATTTCCTTAATGTAATTATGCAGAATGGATATGAATAGAGTTCTTAGTTATTTCCATCATTGCTGGGATAAAATACAATTTAAGGAAGGAAAGGATTATTTTGGCTTATGTTTCAAGCCATAGTCAACTAGCTTCAAGTCAGGAAGGCATAGCAGGGGGTGATCATGGAAAATAGCCCCTCACAGAATGGCTGACAGGAAGCAGAGGAAGTCAGCGGAGGAGACTGGAAGGGAAATATGCCTCTCCAGCTCATGGCCAAAGAAGCCTGTCTCCTCTGAACAAAACCCACTTCTAAAAGCAAGTCAGCCAGCCCACTCCATGAACCAATCAGTTTTTTAAAGCTCATCTTTGATTGCAAAAGATTTTGGAAAGACATTTAGACACAAACCATACTATTCCACACCTGGCTACCCAATTGTATATCTCGTTATGTGTATCTATATATGTTACTAATTAATGCTTTTATAGCATTACCTTTATGTAGGACATTTCTTCTTTCTTCTGTGGAGTCTTATTTTTTATTTATTTATTTATTTTTTTTTTTTTTGAGACATGGTCTCGCTTTGTAGTCCAGGCTGGCCCTGAGCTCAGCCTCAAACTCACATCACAGCAATCCTCCTGCCTCTGCCACCCGAGTTGGGATTACAGGCATGAGCCACCTCGCCTGGCACCGTGGTATGTGGTACTGATTGCTGCTGGGCGTGAGTCTCCACACCTAGTATTGTATGTGGTTACCAGGGATCAAACCAGGCCCTTGAGCTTGCAAGACAGGTGCCAAAACCATTGAGCTAAATCCCCGGCCCTGTGGATCTTTATCTTATGAAGAAATTAGCTAACATTATTTCTAACCTTAAAAACATGTTTGTTGTTAACGACAGTTAGATTTTGTTTAACGATTTTTACAAATGCTAAAATGATTCTCATCATTGCTTGCTTTATGTGGTCTAATAACATTTCATGCTACATCAATTTGTGTTAATGTAGCAATACCTTCAATTTACCTAGTTGGTTGTCTGGTACTATTATTTTATTTTGTTATTGTATACTTTTATTAAAATGTTATTTGAGTTTCTTTCATATGTGGTCATTAAAAAGGACCTTTTTATGTATCCAATTTCTTTCAAGATTATTACTATGATGAAGCCAAGTCCTGAAATTACAGGAAAACATTCAATTTTCTGCTCTGATAATGGTATAACTCATTTATAGATTATTCATTTTTTGAAAATAATACTAAATTATGCATTAAAAATTCAGACCAAGAAAATTAATTGGAAAAGATACTCATTGGCAACTGAAATTTTCCTGGCTTTTATGCATTCAGACTTTTTACTACTTCTCAGATGAATAATTATTTCTTTAAAATAATTTTTGAGAAGTGAGAACAAGAGAGTAAGATGAACACACTCATCATCAAGGTTGGAAACTAAAACATCTCCAAAACCTCATGTTTCATCAATGAGGATTATGAGAGGTGATTGGATTATAGGGCTTAGAACTGACTTGCTGCTCCAAGGCAAGTTCTGGTCTGAAGAGGTGAGTCACTGGGGTAGCGGCCTGGAAAGTTTTCCATCCCTCCCTCGGTGCCCCCTTCACTCCCTCTGCTTCCTGTCCACCATGCCATGAGCAGTTCTCTCCCACATCTATGTTCCATGCCTTCTTACCCTGGGCTAACATGTTAGTCCCAATAAACCTCTCCTCCTCTTAAAGTATGCCTGTTAGGTATTTTGTCTCGGCATTCAGGAAAGTAATTAAAACCGATTTTGATACCAGAGAAGCTATTACTGTGATACTACCTGACCATGTTGTTTGGAAATTTTTTCAGCTGACTAGTGGAAAGAGTTCGGAAAAGTTTGGAGAAGCAAAACCAGCATGCTATAAGCTGAGCTTGTGGAAGATTCTGGGTGGAAGATCAGAATGCTAATAAAAAAGACAGTAAAGACCAGGCTCAAGAGCATCCATCTGGGAGCAAGGATTCTATTAGCAGTTGAACTCCAGGCCACATGTATTATGCTCTGGCAGAAAATTTTTCTGAATTTTGCATGGTTACTCCATGCTGCTTTTAATGAGATCTACTGTAAGAAACAGGAGCCAAATGTCCATCCTAAAAGCATGCCATTTTGCAAAAAATAAGTACCCCCCCAAAAAAAGAGAAAAGGATTTGACTGCTGAAAAGACTAGCATAAAAAGCAGCCAAGTAATTTGAATCAGAATAATAGTTAAAATGGCTTATAGGCATGTCAGGAATCTCCATGGCTCCACCTGTCCAAGGCTCAAGTGTGCAAGACTGTAAACCTTTCATTTGAGAAGAGAGCCCTGCACACCATGATACAGAAGAGCCACACTGGAATTGCTTCCCCCAGGATATGATTCACAGTGCTCAGCCATCTAGGCACTCAGAGACTTCTGCAGCCACAGTTCAAGGTGGTCTGGAAACTGCTAAAGCTCCTGGCAGACTTTAGCATCGTCTCCATCGTGCTGGTTTTACAGACTTGCAGAATGATGAGGCCATGGATATCTTCACCCAGATTTCAGAAGATGGGCTTGGAGGCCAGGCAGTGGCCTTCCTCTGGGGGGGCAGTGTGTGTGGCTATGAGAATAAAACTAAAAGGAGAACAGAGAGTCCAGAAAGTGGGAGAAGCTAGGAACACGTAATGTGTGAGCAAAGCTGCCAGAAGTGAGCAGCCATCCCAAGGGGAAACCACGGGTGCTGTCAACGCCAGCAGTGCCGCAGGGTAGGATTCACCCAGCTCTTTAGAATTCCCATCTTTTGGTATCTTGCCCTGATGCTGGACTAGACCCACAGAATGTAATGTTTACCCTCTTGGATTTTGATCTTGTTTTGGTCCCATTGATTTCTATCCCCTTATTTCTCTATTTTAAAATGAGAACGCTTGCCCTGTACTAATGTATGTCAACCATCTTTAACTGTTCTTTTGATTTTTCAGGAGCTCACATATTGGTACAAATTCTCAGTGCTGAATACAATAATGTGTGTATGTAATGTACCAATAAAGATTTGAATTTAAAAAAGAATACAAAAAAAAAAAGAGCCTGTATTAAGTCTCAAGGGAGAATTTGGACTCAGATTTTTCTGTAATGCTAGAGTTGTTAGGACATTAGCAACTTATTTTACTGTTACTATACTTTGCATTATCCTCACAATTCTAACTAATGCAACATGACAAAAAATGAATTATTTTTACTTTTCAGGAGGGAGTTTAAAGTTTGACCATATAAGCTATGTGATTATCTCTGTAAAACAATAAAACTCATGTGAATACCTAGTAAGGGTGGCAATTTCTGCGCATATTGTGGGAAAGTTAATAGTTTCCTGCCAGAGAAATCATGAAAAATATCATAGGGAAGAGGTTCATTCACAAAACAGTCATAATCTAAATCCCTGAAGAATATCATAATAAATGATGCAGAAATGTTATGAAGAGAATAAGATTCCTTGTGTGATGCTATAGAATAATTGAACAAGGAGAAAACAACATGTTTCTGGTAAGTGAACCTTCCCCAAGAACTAATAAATATAATGGAATTAAACAAAAATGTAAATAGCTGATTTTGTGGTGATTGGTCTAGTATACCAAAAATCTTAGGGAAAAGAAATGTGTGGGAAAACATGTTAATTCTTTTTGAAATGAAGCACCTTACTTCAAATTTGTATAAGGAACATTTTACTTCTGATGCGTCCAGAGCCCAGAAGTCTAAAGTAAGGGACCATTATGATTGGGGTGAGGACACGTGGTTAGGGCTCCATTCCACTTTCTTGGTATATGGGTGAGACAAAAATCGTCTCTCTCATGTCTCTTCCTGGAAGGATGCTAATTCCAGTCATAAGGAATCCATCCTCATGATCTATCAACTGCTTAACCTCCATGTACCAGCACATTGTGAATTAAACACTTCAATATATGAATTTTGGGGAGGCCATATCAGTGGTTTAGTCTTTGTTAGCAACATGTACTATGATAATAATTCGTGGGCTGGGGATTTAGCTCAGTGGTTCTGGCATCTGCGTTGCAAGTGCAAGGGCCCAGGTTCAACCCCTGGTAACCACATACAACAATGCCGGGTGTGGAGACGCACGCCCACCAGCAATCAGCACCACACACTACCGTGCTGGGTGTGGTGCCTCATGCCTATAATCCCAGCACTCAGGAAGCAGAAGTAGGAGGATTGCTGTGAGTCCCAGGCTTGCTCAGGCTATATAGTGATCTATATAGTGATCTCAGAGCCAGCCTGAACTACAAAGTGAGAACCTATCACAGAAAAAAAAAAAAATTGTGTCTCTGATGAAAATGAAAGATAAATGGAACAAAATAAACGATTTCTGGACAGATTAAGACATATGTCGAGCTAAATATTAGATAAATGTGTCATTTCCAACAATTAAGTTTACAATTAGCAATAAACATTAAGAAAGCTAATTCGCAATTTTAAAAAATGGATGATTACCAAAAACTTAGAATTGGATGAGGTAAGTCCTATGGCTTGAATAGTTTTTCCTCACAAAACCACCCAAATTTATGTTTGGCTTTAATTGAAAAGTAATGAAATGGAGGTCATGGAGTCTTGCCCTCAGAAAGGGTTGATGTAGTTCCAGCACATGCCAGCGCTTTAAGGAGCAGGCTGGCATAAAACCTACTTGTCCCGCTGCTTTCTGATTCCGCTGGTGTTGCATGAGACCCTCACTGAAATCGGAGCAGATGCTCTTTGTCTTCCAGAAAAATGAGCCCAAACCAGGCCGGGGATTTAGCTCAATGGTTCCTGCGCCTGTCTTGGAAGTGCAAGAGCCCGGGTTCATCCCCCCCACCCCCGGCAGTAACCACATATAATACTGGGGGTGGTGACTCACGCCCAGTAGCAACCAGTACCACATACCACAGTGCCGGGTGTGGTGGCCCATGCCTGTAATCCCAGCACTCAGGAGGCAGAAGCAGGAGGATTGCTGTGATGTGAGTTTGAGGCTGAGCTCAGGGCCAGCCTGAACGACAAAGTGAGATCCTGTCTCAAAAAAAAAAAAAAAAAAAAAAAAAAGCCCAAACTAACCTTTTTCTAGTATAAGGTGCCCAGTTCCAGATATTCTGTTTTAGCAATAGTAAACAAAGTAAGATTTTACTCAAAAATTTTTTTCAGTCTCTATGCCCAGAGTTCCTCTCCTTTTTGGAATACTTAGTACTGAAGCTTGAACTTTTCCATTTAAGAACTAAAAAAAGACCTAATTAAACACAAAGTAGGGACTTTCTTAAAGTCGCAAAATAGGCTTGTCATAAAATGTAATTTTATCCTGTTAGATGGTTTTTTAAAGTTGTTTTCTTAAGTAGTCTGTGGGTTTGAGTCATTCTGAGTCATTTGAAGAATGAAGCTTGGGTCAGAGGTCAAGCTGTGAGAGGCTTAAAAGTAAAGTTGGGCTTTTAGTACTGAACTGGTAAAGTTAAGCACTGTCTTTCCAGCTTTGGTTAATAATATTTCAACAGTTAAAAGACAAGATGCTGAGAGCAGAGGATATCAGGTCCGTAAACACACCTTTGGAAGTAAAAGATATCCGTGGAGAAATCACTAGTCAAACTTCCTCTCCTTCTTCCTCTTCCTGTCACTTCCTCCCTCCCTTTTCCTCTCCTCTTCTCTCCTCCTCTTACTCTTCCTCCCAATAATTATCCAAGATGATCAACTCTACAAAACAAAATCAACTGCAAGTCTTACCTAAGAAATGATAAAAGTGAACATAAAGATCCTGACCATTTTAAGATCACAGGATATTTGTCTTATTTTGCCTATGCAAGATACAAAAAGTAACCAAAGATTGAGTTTCAAAAGTGTATTTTACCAAAGTCTCATAAATTAAGAGTTCATTGAAAGAGTAAGTTGTTTAACTGGGGAGATGCCCAAAATAATGATGAAGGTCTTTGGCTTTGAAAACAAAAAGAAGTGTCTAGGAGCCTAGACCTGCCACTTACTAGCTGTGCAGTTTGGGGTACCATTACCATCTTCTTTGAGCCTCAGTTTCTCCATCTGACAAATGGGATAACAAAATCTACTCTTTGAAAGTCGTGTGAATACTAAATGAGACAACTGCTGCAAAGCACTGGACATATAATTCGAGCCAAACAATATTAGCTTTTATTGTCAAGCTGACTGCCTTGATACATGTATGTAAATGGGTACCAGTATGTCCTCTCAAGATATATATTCAGGTCATAACCCTGACTACCGGTGAGTACAAACTTTTTGGAAATGTGGTCTTTGAAAAGGAAGATATAAATTAAAAATGAAGTTATACTGGGATAGGGTGAGGCCTACATCCCATTACAGTGATGATATAAGAAGAGACCTGGATATGCACCAAGTGAAGGTGGCTTCTGGAGTGTTGAACAGGGGTGGAAGCAGGAATTAGGGTGTTGCATCTGCAGGTCAAGGAATAGTCAGGAATGTTGGCATCCACCAGAAACTTGCAAGAGTCAGAGAAACCTTTCTCTTTAGTGTTTGGGGAAAATGTGTCCTATCAACAACTTGATTTGAAGCTTTAAACCTTCAGAATTATGAGAAGATAAATTTAAGCCCTTCAGTATATTGGAATTTGTTAAGGCAACCTAAGAAATGAATGAAATGTAGAGTGTTTAATCCTGCACTTTAATTGATCAAAAATATGCCTGGCAATTATGTTACTGGGTACAAAACAAATATTATATCTGAAAATGTATATTTTTCCCTTGTGCTACCTGTTAAACATTATTGTAGACTTTAAAACAGCGGCAACAATAACAACAAATTGATGCAATCATTTTGGTTCAGAAGACCCAGAACAACTTGCCAAGAACTATTGATGAAGAAAGAGAGAAAATAATTATCAGTTCTTTGAAGTGGACAGCATGTGAATCTTGGCCTTTAATGACAAAAATATGATAGTGAGACAAATGAGGAAGAAAGAAGTTTGGTAAATAACACTGGCAGTGCACTAAGAGAGTCTGTACCGGGGCAATCGGGTAGAGACAGAAGATAAAACCCTTCGCCTTGGTAGCACCACCTACTTCCTTTTCATTGTTCCAACTCTGCACCACACTATGTGATTTTCTGTGATTTTTAAAAAAGTAACATCAGCAGCTTCCATCATCTCCATGTTTTGACTGTGCATCAAGAACTAACTGGCTGCAGGTATATAGAGTTTGGACCTTGACTATCTCCCAGAGGTCCCTGTGTTAAAAATGAGGTGCTATCAGGAGGTGTTGAAACCTCTGAAAGGTGGAGCCAAGTGTGAGGATGTTGAGGTTGTTAGGATTATGCCCTAGAAGGGATGCCGAAGCACAGGCCTCTTCCCGTCTCTCTCTCCTTCTGTCTCTCTGTCTCTGTCTCCGACTGTCTCTGTCACTGTCTCTCTGTCTCTGGCTCCATCTGTTTCTAACAGTTCTCCTGCACTCCACGCTCCTGCCATGATGTCCTGTACCACTAAAAGCCAAAATCCATTGGGCCAAGCAATCCTTTCAACTAGGAACCCACACAACCCTTTTCTATTTCTCAGTGGGTTGTGTCAGCTCTTCGGTAACAGTAGTGAAAAGCCGACTAACACAAACTGAAATTTGTTTATGTGTTGTTCTGAAAAACCCCAGAGGCTCCCACTTGTTCTGATTCCAGTTAACATTCATGCTCAGCTGCATTCGTTATTTTTTTCTATTAAAAAAAATCAATCACCAGAAGGTGGAGTGAGATGAGTCCTAAGAGGACAATCAATTCAAATCTCTTGCAGTAAATATGAAGCTCTTTGTGTTTATGCGAGTCTGTGTCCTTAGGTATGATGTGATCTGCCTTTCCTAGGTGTTCCTGAGAGCAATGAAAAGACCATTTTAGCAGGGAGAATAAAGATTTTTCGTCTCTCACAGGTCTTAATTCTGAAGAGCCCATGGCATTTGAAACCTTTATCAAATAAGAACTATTTAGAGTGCAGATCAAATCATCTGAACTTTAAAACTATTTCACTTCCACCAAGCTAATATAGAGTAACTGATCCTTTATTTTTAGTGGTTGATAGTATGACTAAAAATCTACATGATTGTGTAGAAAATAATAATCAGAAGTTAAAAAATAATAAAATCATTAAGCATTTGTCATGGTTTGTTTGGATCTAAAGTATCCTGAAAGGCCAGTTACCTGGCTTTTGGGAGGTGATCAGATGAAAACGATGCTAACCTTCTTGACAGACTGATCCATCAACACGTTCATGCCTGAATGAAATATAAGGAGGGAGGCATCAGTCGAAAGGAGTGTGTCTCCACGTTTGTAACTATTACACCTGCCCCGTCTCTCCCTGTCTCTCGCTCTCCTTCCTTTCCTCTTTGCAGAGGCGTGCTTTGCTTCACTGCAGCTCCCTGACCTATGCTCCTCCCTCACCACAGGCTTGACAGTGACCGCGAACTGAAACCACAGCCGAGTGACCGTGAACTGAAACGTCTCCAAGGAACAGCGATCGTTTCTGGAGTGGCTCATGCTTGGGAGCCAGAGTAAATCTTTCCTCTGCTAAGTTGATTTTCTTAAGAATTTTGTCAGAGTGACAGAAAGCTAACACGGTAGTGATAGATATTTTAAGTTAAGCTTTATATTTTCTCCTTAGAAAACCCATTTAGTATCCAACTTCAGTATTACTGACAAAGTCTCAGGCTGGGCACTCAGGTATGTAAAAACCAACTTTGTTGAATTCTTTTGAAGACTGAAATGAATTTCCATTTTGATCTTAAAATAATGATTTGTTACTTGGTGTGTGTGTGTGTGTGTGTGTGTGTGTGTGTGTGTGTGTGTGATTATTTCTTTACTAAATTCACAGAGTGATATGTCATTTGGCTTCAATAAAAGGGCAGTGAGGAATCAAATTTCTGAGTGATCTTTTGGGCAAAGTGTCCAAGACAGACTCTGCTCATCTCCGACCCCTGAGTGGGAGAAGCTGGGTCAGCAGGGGGTGCTGGCTGGCTACCTCCTCCTCTCTCAGCCTCTGTCTGTATCGGCATCATGGATTTCCTCAATCATGGAGAACTCATGGTTGTTGGACTTGATGAATGTTAGCTGGCTTTTACCAGGAGTACTAAATTTCCACTTTGGGGGATGGTGTAATCCATTTTCTGCTGCTAAGTAAAT
Source organism: Petromus typicus (assembly GCA_004026965.1). Lineage (NCBI taxonomy): Eukaryota > Metazoa > Chordata > Mammalia > Rodentia > Petromuridae > Petromus > Petromus typicus. The sequence goes on along the minus strand of PVIR01004809.1, from coordinate 53,236 downwards.
TTATTTTTTTTTAAAAAAAGAGGTTTATTTTGGCTCATGTTTTTAGACCAGGGTTTAAAGTAACATCTAGTGAAGCCTTTTTTGCTGGCAGAGTTCCAAAGTGAAGCAGAGCATTGAGGGGGAGGGGAGAGAGAGAGAGAGAGAGAGGAAGAGACAGAGACAAAGAGACAGAGACAGAGAGAGAGGGAGGAGGAAGGAGGGAAGGAGAGAGAGGTGGCACACAGTAAAAAGAAAAAGCTGTGTTAGTCACATTTGTTTTGTAACAACTCACTCTCACAGTAACTAATCCAATCCCTACTCCTTTGAGAAAAGTATTAATCCCTCCTAAAGACCCGATCATCTGTTTTAACAAATCCTACCACCACCATACTGTTAGGCTGAGGGATTAAGTCTCAACGTGAGATCTGGTGGAGACAAACCACATTCAAAACATAGCAAAGGTCGATTTTTCTTGGTCCACTTTGAGTCATCTCAGCACCCATATTCCTCTCCATTTCCCCCCATTACTTTATCAGTCCCTCTTTTCCTGCCCTCTAAATCTCCTAAATGGTCTAGAGTATATTAACATCCTAGTGAATCAGAGTTCTGGTGCTTGTCGTCTATCCTTGGTACCCGATAAAGGGACCTCTGTCTGTTCTGTCTTTGGTCATCAGCCTGTACCTCTGCCAGCCATGGCCACTGCAGATGCCTTGGGCTGTCCACATGCCCTGATTTCTTAGGCATTTCTGGCCCTGTCCTCCTGCGTCTGGAGCTTCGAAGGACCCCAGAGACTAGTACCAGGTGCTTCCTGCTGACGATCTCTTTCAGGCTTGCCCTCTCTTGGCTCTGGCTGGGGGTCCAGGCCCAGGCCTCATTCCCTCTCCGATTCCCTTGGGCTTGTGGAGAGATCCATGCCTCCCCAGCTCCTGCCAGACCCCTGGCTTGGGATCAGTTCCTGCTCAGGAACCGGCAGAGTTTCACTGTTATTTTTCTTCTTACTTGCCTTCCTCCTTGGAGCACAAGGATTATTTTCCAGTCTCCCAAGGAGATGGGGAACTCATGAAACTCACTCAGAGTTGCCCACTTTGCAGGTTTATTATTTATGCCCCACATCCTTCTACACTTCATTTAAAGCATTAACTTTTTCTCTACTATCCAAAGTATCTAATATCTTTAAAATAAGAGACAGTATTACTATTATGGTTAAAAAAAAACAGTCATGGACTCAATGTTCTCTACTTTCAGAAAATAAAGTAAAAGAAACAAAATATCCACTTACTGTTATTGGATCAACTTTTAGTATTATGTAGCTTATTTAGTTATGTCTCATGTTCCATCCAAGAGTTCTCACTTCTTCTGATGTCTAATTTTTTATCATAGTCAATTTTGAAAGCCCAGAGTGCTCTACTAAAATATGAATCCTGACATTTCTTGAGAAGGCATCTTTCAAAAATCCTACAGACCTCTCACTGTCACAGAATATAAAAGAATCCAATCAGAAGAGAAGCAAGAAGCATAAGGAAATCTCTCTGTAATTATCAACCTTTCCAATTATTTTTGGCTCAATCAATAATTCATGAAAATTACTATTTGTCAAACCCTTAGTTAAGGCCCAATCTCTTGAGGGAAGTGGGTCCCCCAGAGAAATAATAGAACAAAGGAAATCCTAGATACTTGGTGAAATATTCCCCACCTGGTCTCAAACCAAACCAAGCCCTCACTATATGCAGCTGAGGCTCCAATATGTTTAGAAATATTTATTCTCTGAGGTCCTGACAAAAGCTGGTCCTCTGCTTAGGGATATGATTCTCAGTGTGTGTTTCTTAGAATAATGGATATTACTAGTTGCTGAAGGGAATCGCTAGTCCAAAAGGCTTGGAAAACATTAGTATTAGGTAAAAAGTTAATTGATTTCTTTATTGCAATGTCATCTCAGAGAGTATAATGTGTTGATCTTTATCAGGAGTATTCCAAAGGGGACATTATTTCCCAAATTTATTCTAGTTCAGAGTATTTTTTTATAGAATCTTCCCTAAGAGGACATCTCAGGGGACACTGTGGTCTTTTCAAATACAGCAAGTGGCAATAAAAGACCTGGGCATTCACTCAAGAGAGAGAAGGAGTTGGTTGGAAAAACCCGTGATGTTCAACATATTACAGAGCTGGCAGTGAACATCAGCCATTTGCGTCTTCTCCCACCGTCATCTTCCTTCTGCTCCAACTACAAAGAGCTTTTCTCATGGATATTGCTGCATATGCTTAGAACTATCTGACAAAACAATCCCGATTCTTTCATTTCTCAATCTGGAACACCCACCTACTGCCTCTGTTTACCAAAATGTCACTTCTACAAGATCCCTAAGTTCTATTTACTCTGGGAATTCATAGTGATCTCTATTTTTTTAGAACTCACTCACTGCTATAGTTTGTGGCTGAGTGTCCCCCCAATGCTTCATACAATCATATGTGGGGCTTTTTCAGAGGTCATTGGATCTAGAATGTGTGATGTTGAAATTAAAGATATCTGATTACTAAATTAGCCCCCTGATTGGTTTAGCGTTGTTCTGGCTGTGGATAAAAAGGAAAGCTCATGCTGGGTGAGTGCTACCTGCCCTAAAAGGCTGTGAGCTGGGTGTAATGTAAGCTACAGAGAGAGGACTGTTGCAGCCACTCACTGCTTGCTTCCTTGCTTCTTTGCAGGTTTGCTGCCTTCTGCCCACCATGAACTGTGTCTCCCCTATGATGCCCTCTTGCCGTGCCGCCCTGCCTCAGAGCCAGCAAACTATACACTCAAACCTGTATGAACTATGAAATAAATAAATCTTTCCTCCTTTCACTTGTGGGTTTGGGGGACTTTGTCTTAACAATGAAGAAAATATGACACTCTTTATAACTCATGATTTAGTAATTCAGTCACCATCTCATCTGAGATGAGAAAATAGTTTTGCTTCTAGAATGGCATACAGTTTATGCACAGAAACAATTGAAACAGTCACTGAGGTTTTTCTTAAATTTAATTTTATTGGTATATTTTATATACACATCATGATCACAATCAATATTGAGAACTTGTACTAGTATTTGACATGATTTAATTCTTAATTTTTCCCATTCTCCTGCCAATCCTACAACTCCCACTCTCTACATACATAAGCTTTGTTTCCTTTTTTTGCCATCAAATGTTTTCTTTCCCTTCTTTGCTTATTCCTACCCTCATTTTCCCTTTGAATATTTTCTATTTCACAATATCTGTCCTACATTTCAGAACTCATTTATATCTTCAGTTTCTTATTGGCCATAAAGAACTATAAATTTGAGTCATTTATACTCAAATAGACATATCTTAAGGGCATACTCATAAGTGAAATAAATACGGTGCTGAGGCTTTTTTAAATACCTAGTTTGCCCCATAGTAAGAAGTAACTTGTAGCCTAGACTGTAGGTTCAAGTCTGATAGTGACTTGGCCCAGACTCTGTGCTTGCTTGGCTTTTTATTTGCCCCCAGATTGGCCTCTTGTCCAGTTCTACTGGAATGTCTACACGACAGTTTAGAGTAGGACACTACCATGCCTGCTTGCAAAGATGCCAAAGATGCCAAAATTAGCTGGCAAGCACACACCGGGCCAACTGTGGAAGGACCAGCTGACTTTTTCTTTTCTTTCTCCTGCTACATCTCCCTAGTTGCAATGATTTACATTACTCCTTTAAAACATGTCTTTGATTTTTCTCCTTCTATCTGTGCCCTCTGCTAACATTGTCATTTGGGATTATATGATCTCATGGCTGCCATCTAGCTAAGCAGTTTCACCACTGAGTGGCTCCCTGGAAGCTTTCTCATCTATGCAGCATACAGTTCTCCAATTGTATAAAATGCTCATTTTCTTTTCCTAATATTGAGAATAAAAAATCAGACACTTGAAGATCCTAGACTCTAACTGTTTTTTGTTGCTGTTGTTGTTATTTTTTTAGTTTTTTGAGATGGGGTTTTGCTTTGTAGTTCAGGCTGGCCCTGAGCTCTGTCTCAAACTCACAGCAATCCTCTTGCCTCTGCCTCTCAAGTGCTGGGATGACATGTGCGAGCCACCACACCCAGCACTGTGGTATGTGGTTCTGACTGCTAGTGGCTGTGAGTCATCATGCCTGGCATTGTTATATGTTGTTACCAGTATCTAACCAGGACCCTTGCACTTACAATGCAGGCGCCGGAACCACTGAGCTAAATCCCCAGTCCAACCCTAGTTGTTTTGTCTCATTGTTTTTATTTATCTCAGCTATAAGTATATCTGAAGTTTTGATAGGAAATAGCTTTAAATCCCAAGTAGAAAGAAATCGCAATTCTGATCTCTTAATTCTGTTGTGAATAAAATAAATTCAGAAAAGCAAAATATTTCCCCATCATGAATAATAAAGTTTTTAAAGGCTATATTGAAGCGCTGTTCAAATAGAATCTAAACTGTATATGCTGTATAAGAATAATCAATTGTATTTTGAAAGCAAAGGCTCTCAATATAATTAATGATTTTGGTATGTGCTAATCCCATCATAGGACAAATACAAAAATGGTGTAGAGTTTCAAAACTAGCTGCCTCCATTTGAGCTCAGTTCTCTGTAGTCAGGTTAGGTGACTACAGTTCAGGTATCCTTGATGTGTTGGAGGAAGAAGAGCATGAACAGACAGGTAGGAGCAGGTAGTTCGTGGGAAAGTTTCAGCTGATAAGCAAAAAGAAAAACAGGCTGGGATCATTAATAAGATCACAATAAGAATGTCTGCCCAGACAGGCAAGGAGGCTCAAGTGTGGAATGGAAAACTCAGGTTGAAGAAACTGAGAGACACGATGTTCTTGCATCCCAGTGAATGTCGAAAACAACTGACAGGATAACAACACAATTTGTCAGGTATGTACACTTCTGAGTAGAAATAAAGTCAGGGTGTCAGATGAAATTTCTGGGACATTCTCTCTCTCCCTTGGTTCTCTTTCCTTCCTGCATTGACACCATTACACAGCAAAGACTGTCTTCCAGTAGTTCAGGCTACTGTCTTGCCAACCTGGAAAGTCTAGGGAGAAGGACACATCTTTTCCAGTACTTCCAGAAACTGAACTTCTGAGCCTAGCTTCATATATTATAAACAAGGAAGATAGTTTGTTTGTTTGTTTGTTTTTTTTTTAGGTTTTTTTTTTTGAGACAGGGTCTCGCTTTTGTGGCTCAGGCTGGCCCTGAGCTCAGCCTCCAACTCACATCACAATCCTCCTGCCTCTGCCTCCCGAGTGCTGGGATTACAGGCGTGAGCCACCACGCCCGGCATTGTGGTATGTGGTACTGGTTGCTGCTGGGTGTGGGTCTCCACACCCAGTATTGTTATGTGGTTACCGGGGAATCGAACCCAGGCCCTTGCGCCTGCAAGACAGGCGCCGGAACCACTGAGCTAACTCCCCGGCCCGGAAGATAGTTTGTTTTAACACTAATGCCAAAAGCAAAGACCAGCTTTATTGGGAATCAGTGTCAGGAAAAATGTGTGCCTAGAAAGAAATATGGATGTCGGTTGTATTAGAAAGAGAAAAGATAAAGTCTAAAGATATTCATTGTAATAGTTCTTTTCCACACAGCAGAGAGGACCTCGACCTGGAGCCCTCATGTGTGCCCTGGGTAAGCTTCCTCTGGAAGAGCATTCGATAACATGTGTGTCTGCCCTTCATCACTGTATCAATTAGGTCACGGTGCTGCCTCTTCAAAACACAAAATTCTTGACATAATTGTGCACATTAGAAATGTGCACATTATGTGCACATCCTAGGGACCACTAGGATGATTTAAAATTTTGTCCCCAGAATCCAGATGGTGGACTCTTAATCTCTAAATTTACATATTAATAATATTTAAGGTGAAATTTTGGGGACCTGATTGGGTCACAGGAGTATTTCTAGTGTGATTGGATTAACATATCATAGATCAAGTGATTATCATGGTAATGCTTTGGTTATCATGAAAGTGAGTCTATTATTATAGATAGTTTGGGCCTGTCTGTTGAGGCCCCTCATCCTGTGATAGCTTGTTTTCTGCTGCTTTGAGACTCTACAGAGAGTCCCCATTGACAGGAAAGCCCTCACCTGTTGGCTCCTCTTCCTTGGAACTTTGGCCTCCAGAAATGCAAGAAAATAATTTCTTAGACAATATCATGTGAATGGTGTCCCTTGGAAATGAAGGTGGGGGTGGCCCGCATAGCCTCATTATGCCCCAAAGTCTAGTATTCTCTTATTTCCCACCTTTCAGATCAGCAAAGCTGTTCTGTATGGCTCCTGGGTCATTGCTTGCCCACAGTCTTTTCTTTGGTTCTTCAAGGTGGTTTCTGACTTTATACCCTGAGGTAATTCTTGAAAAAGAACTAATGTAAGCAGAGAATGCTAAGAAAAAAGAAGAACAACTCATGCCCACCAGCAATCAGTACCACATACCACACAGTGCTGAGGGTGATGGCTCATGCCTGTAATCCAGTACTCGGGAGTCAGAGGCAGGAGGATTGCTGTGAGTTTGAGGATCACCTGGGCTACACAGTGAGCTCAGGGCCAGCCTGAACTACAAAGTGAGACTGTCTCAAAAAACAAAAAAAAAAAGCTAAGGTAAATTTGAAGATTAATTTTTCAACAAATATTTACTTGTTATTTACTTGTTTCTTGGGATGTTACATTGGTATTTATTATTCGTGACTCAAAATCCAGTACAAATTCCCAAGGCCAAATTTGAAACACCACCACCTTTACCAAGTGTCCTCCTAATTGTCAGGTGATATGTAACTGTCACCTTTTCTCTCTTCAAATGGAAATTACCCACCCAGCTGAAATCCTACTCAACTACCTGCACACTGTCATAAGAGAAGTCCTCCTTCAAAAGGAAAGAGGGTGTAGGGGTAAATAACAAGGGGAAAAAGAATGTGACAGTAATAAAGAAAAAAGGAAATAAAGCTTACGTACATACAGGATGGGGGTTGCAGGGTGGGGTGAAGGGGAAAAATGAGAATCAAGTAATATATTCTGGTACAAATTCTCAAGATTGAATGTGATGATGATGTGTATTCATAAGTACCAATAAAGATCTGAATTTTTTAAAAAAGAGAGAAAGCCTACTTCAAAAGCAAATGTAGAGTGTCCATGTCTATAGACATCTAACCAAAGTACAGACCTTCCAGAGAATCATGAAGGCCTTTAGAATCAGGCTTCTTCTCTCTCCCCACTTCTTGATTCCTCCAGCTCCCTATGATACCTTTCTCAGGCTAGCAATATTTCCTTCCCACTGAAACATAAACCTATGACAACATATCATGCCCTCTCTTGTCCCCTAACTTTCCTATATGGCTCTCACTGAAATCCCTCAGCTCTTTTTTCATTTGTTATTCATCTATCCCATCTTTATTGAGCATCTGTTTGTATCAGATGATAGGTTAGAGCTGTGGAGTGCACCAGCAAGTGTCGAGTGGGGGCCCTTTGGGATGCTGTGCTCCAAGGGGCGGTGCAGCCACAACCCCACAACTCTGTACTTATAAACCCTCCCTGGGATATGTACTAGGAGATTTCATCAAATGCAGGCAGGAGAGGAACAGGAAAATTACTGTTGGAGATGAATTCTGGGCTTCTATTCATAAGACAGGCTGAGAAGGGTGCCTTCTAGGTAGAGAACCATTTTGACACAGGAGGGAATAGGGCCTATCTTTCCATGGAAGGAGGAGCACAAAAATCTGATAGTTCATTGACTAAAATATGAGTTTGAATTCTTCCTACTTTGTGCATACTTGGGCTCACTGAAATGATAAACTCCTAAAACCCATTTTTCTCCTCAGACAGAGCATACTGTTTGCATGCCTAGATCTCTTCTTGCAAGTGGTTAATTTTGATATACAGTGTCAGTGGACGTTTATGCTCTCTGGCTTCCATGTTGGCTTAGCCAGTGTCATGTCTGGATAGGAGACCGAGGCAGTCAGTGAAACTGAAGGACAAGCAGAAGAGAAATGGGTCAGTGGAAGACCATGAGATTGTGGCTGGGGTCTGCTGGTCTCCTACGAGAAGAGAAGGCAAGAAGTCTCCAGTGAATCCTTGAAAATTCTATCAACAGAATCATCTACTTTTCTATCTTCTTCTCTATGTGAGTGTTTTTAACTTATCCCATATATCTATATTTTCCTCTCTCCCACACATACATCCATGCACACGGACACACATACACACATGTGCACCCACAGATGCATTTAATTTAAAGGTAAACAATAAATATATCACTCATACTTTTCTCTGGACTATGAAATTCATGATATAATCTGTCTTATCTTATATGTTATCATATATTAAGTTGTCATTGCTGTGGGTTCAATGAACATGAATTATTAATATTTGGTGTTATGGTTTGGCTCACGTAGTGAAGGTGCAGCGATGTTGGGGTGCTTTGGGGAAGTGATTGAATCACAAGGACTCTGATCTCATAAGTGACTTGATTCACTGATGGGTTAAATTTTCTGGGCTATTGGGAGGTCATGAACACTTAGGCTGCAGGTCCAGTTGATGGGAGTGGGTCCTAGAGGTACACCCTTGGGAACTATATCTTCTTGTCAGCTACTTCCTGTTGCTCTCTCTGCTCATTGGCTGCCATCAGGTGAGCAACTTTGCTCTAGTACATTCTCACTAACATGATGATTCTGCCTCACTTCAGACTTGGAAACAACAAAACTAAAGATTGTGGAACGAATCCTCAAAACCTTAAGCCAAAGTAAATCTCCCTCCTTTTAAATTATTTTTCTTAGGTATAGTGTCAAAGCAATGGAAAGCTAGGGAACATACTTAAGACAGGTGGGAAGAAGTCATTTAAAAATATTTACAACATAAACCCAGAGTGGTAGGATATAACGGAAGTTAAGAAATAGTGCAATGATTTGTAAGATCTAGGCCTGGGAAGGGGTTGATTTTCAGACGGCTCACAAAACACACAGGGCCATCTCAAGTCAGCATCACTATTCAAGAAGAAGAGGCACAGAGAGCAAATCCAGAAGTCACTGAACATAGACCCCACCTGTCTTACTAAGGAGTACCAGCTCTGACTCTAGAATAGTAACAGAAACCTGGAGCTTTTCCTAGACAGAGCCTCCTGCCTTCCAAGCACTGATTTTTATGTTAACATGGAATGACAGAGAGAAAGAAGATAGAAAAAGAAACTATTTTACTGTCCTGTATTTGAGTAAGCCTTTTGATTTCCCACAGTATAGTAATTATTATTTTCAAATTGAATAATTATTTTCAAATTGTATTCTTTATTGATACACTTTATTGAACATCACGATCACACTCAACCTTGAAAATCCGGACCAGTATGTGACATGAGTTAATTATCATTTTTACCCATTCCCCTACCTACACTACAACTTCCCCACCCCCTATATACATATGATTTTTCAAAAGATCATATTTCTTTCTTCTTAACTCTACTGTGTTTCCATTCTTATCAATGCATGGAAGAAACAATTTGTGTAGAGAGTGGTTAATAAGTCGGTAGCTAGTGCTATCATGTGACTTTAATCATGGGTTAAAGTCATACTGACACGGGTTTGGTCATACTGACCTGCCATGTGACACACTTATCTCCTATATTACCATTTCAAATAACATTTATTTCCCTGACTTCTCACTTGGAGTTTGTCTAAGTTATTTCCACATCACTGGGATAAAATACCAAATACCCCCAACTAAAAGGAGAAAATGTTTATTTTTGGCTCATGTCTTCAGTCCAGGGTCAGCCATATCCAAAGCAGAAACAGCGCGGCAGAACGATACAGTGGAGGAAAGCTGTTCACCTCAGGTGACCACAGCACGTAAGGAAGGGAGAAGCCAGAAGGAAGAACGCACCCACAATGCACCTCTTCAAACTAGGCTCCACCCCCTCGAGGCTCAGTCAGCTCTGACCTCATCATTGGGTCCAGCCACTGATGACTTTAGCACACCATAATGCAATTGCTTTCCAAATACATCAGGCTTTGGGGTGTTTTACATCTGAACTGTAACTGGCAGGCTGTGTCTTACCAGTGAAGTCTACTACTTCTCTTTTCTTTCTAGTTTCAATAACCTTTCCTGTCATTCATTCTAGTAGCCTAAGAGTGGTCATGACTCCAATGCTACTAGCCCAAGATTGGTGCATTGAGCTCACCCTTGGTCTGGGCCTCTTTTGTAAACTGCCCATCACTTACCCTGATTTGAATGTGCAACCTGCCTCCTAGAGGCCCCGGCAGAGATATACCTCCCACCAAAACCACATCCTCATCTATGCTGTCAGTCAGGATACCGCTCGCCTTAGGTAGGTACTGAGCATCTGAGAAATCCAGTGTGGAATTGGAATGAAAAGAATGAGTCTTGTCCAGTAACTGTTGTTATTACGGGACACCATAGTCTGAGGAAATGATAATGATTTAAACGTATTTGGCTCATGGTCTGGAAGCTGAGAAGTCCAGGCACATGAGGCTGGCCTCTGGCGAGAGTCTTCCTCACTGGAGAAGCAAGAGTGCCCTGGACAGAAAAGCATGGGAACTCACCCCCTTTATAATGAACACACTGGACATAACAGTCTTAATTCATTCACAAAGGCAGAGCTCCCGCGACCTAGTCACCTCCTGGAGGTTCTGCCTCTTACTGCTGTCACAGTAGCAATTAAATTTTAACATGGGGTTCGGAGGGGATGGGCAAAACACAGCGGAACATAAATGACCTCAATAATTTTTAGACTAGGTACATGTAAAAGTCACAGTTCTAGATATGTTAGGTGTGCTGGGAAAACATAATTTTACCTGTTCCTTTTTACATGGGTTTGTGACTCACATTCTAATTACAATGTAGAATAGGGTGATTGTGAGAGTTTGCTTGGAATGTCTTCAATGTCTACTTGTTTGGAAAACATTTATGTTGGTAGTGTGAAAGCACAGAAGTGGAACATCCTATTTTAGTGGAGCTCTAAGTGTATGCTAAGCCTATCACTTTCCAGATGCAGAAACAGGCCTGTTTGTGAGTGTGCGTGGGGCTGCGTGTTTCAGAACAGCCTGAACGTGGTCTTTGTGTTGTTTTCCTGCTGCGAGTCACACCAACACCCCTAGGGAAAGTTTTGAAATATATTAGCCTTTTAAGTTGGCATTAAAACTGAACTGGTTTGTTGATATTCAGTTTGAGGACACAGAGGGTCTTTGCTCTTTTAGCTTCTTCTTTGTCAAAAACCCAGAGCTTTACATCATCAGAATCTAAACAGCTTTTCATTGGTTATAGAACCAGCCAGAATCGATAATTTACAAACCTTAGACCATATCTAGCAGTGAGTACTTATCCCATAGGCCTCAAATACCCCAGTTCCATCCACAGAGTTACAACCATTCTGTCCCCTTTGGAAGACAAAAAAACCAAAAAAACAAAAAAACAAAACGGGTTTCTGACACCCAGTCCCAGGGGCACAGGGGAGGAAGACCAAAAAAAGCTTCGGAGCCAGACAGAGGGATTAGCAACTGCTAGCGAGTCTCCAGGGGCGCAAGCGCGGCCTGGCCTGGCCCTCCTTAGCCCCACGGTGGACAGGTGAAGCTGCCAGGCCAACTCCCACATTGTCAGACGACCTATGGAGACAAGGAAGCTCGGAAATAAGGAACAAATAGGACAGGAACAGAAAACCCGCTTCATGCTGGTTCCACGGGCTACCTCCTCCCATAAAACAGCAAGGAGGCTCGTGTCCCTTCCTGACCTGCCCTCCAGGAAGCGCGTGAGGAGAATACAGGGTCAGGGACAGCAAGAGAAAGAGGAAACGGCTGTTTATGAAGGGACTTTTCACCCCTTGCAGCGCGCGTTCGCGCGCAGCTGGGCAAGGCACACGTGCGCGCGCGAACACACACGAGTACATACATTAAAAACACCTCATCAGAAACGGGGCATTTGGATTTGGAATCGGAGCTGCACTTTTTTGCATTTTAATTTCGGCCTGTGATTTATTTATTGGCTCATTTCCTCAGAAGTTGTTTCGTCTTAGCCCCCACTCCGGGGGTGGGGGTCTTGGTCGTTCTAAACAAGTTCAAGGGGCGGCGTAAGAAGGAAGCAAAGTCTCTGCAGGAGGAACTTCGCTCAAGGCCAGCGGTGGCCGGAACAGTGCAAGCTGAGGCGTTTCGAGGGGTTCAGTGGCCGCAGACAGATGGGGGCGTGGCGGGCAGCGCGCCGCTGGCAACTGCTGCAAACTGAACTTTCAAAGTTTCGGGGAAGGGACAAAGGTTCCAGGCAAAAGGTGGGGTGGAGAACAATGTGGACGCAGAGGCAGGAGAAGGAGAGCACAGAGGACCTGGATGAGGTCCAGGCTGACGAGGGGTGAGCGGAGCTGCGGAGGTCCGCGCGCCCGGGAGCGAGCCGGGCTCCGGGGATGGAATAAGCTCGCGGCTGCACCTCCCTGCGGGACAGCGCGGGAGTCGCTGCAGCTCAGGGATCTGTCCGCCCGGGCCGAGGAGACCGGAGGAGGGGGAAAGGGGGAAGGGGCGTCGCCCCTGCCACCCCTGCCCTCTCCAGTGCCATTGGGCGGCCGCCGCGCCCGCGCCACCTTCTCTCCATCCCTCCCCGCCCGCCGCCCCGCGGGCCTGTCCCGAGCTCCCAGCCGCGTCGGTCCCCTGCTGGTCCCACCCGGGCCGTTGACGTCACCGCCAAGTTTGCAGCCCTCCGCGGCCCACGTGCTCGGCGGCCGTGACAGGTCCCCAGTGCCCGGCGCCGCCACGCCGCCCACAGGTGGGCCGGAGAACAGGCTGGGACGCCCGGGCCGCGCCGAGGGTGCGGGCTGTGTGGGTCCCGCTTGCGCGGAGGCCCCGTCGGCCCCGTCGGCTGCTCGGACAGCGGCCGAGGGGCTCTGAGTCCGGACCCGCAGCGCAGCGCCTGGAGTGCACGCAGCGGGGCGGCCCGGAGCCGGGGCCAGCGGCGGGGACAGGCTGGGGACGCGCGACCGCTGAGCGCACAGCAGCCAGAGCGGCCGCCGGCCGGGGCCGAGCCGCGCGCTTTCCCCGCTCCGCGACTCCGGGCGCCAGGCTCCGAGCGCCGCGCGCCGCCCCGCTCCCGGGCCGGCCTGAGCCGGGACGATGGTGTCTTAGGCGCGGCGCCGGTGCCCTCCCGCCCCCGACCGGAGGCAGGGACTCGCCGCCGGGTCCGGGCGCTTCCCGGGGGGGGGGGTGGTCCTGGCCGCCACCTCACCCCCGAGGAAGCCCCGGCGCTGCGGGGCGCACGGGCGATGCGGCCCCCGATCCGCGCGCGGGTCCGCGCAGGGGACGCGACGGCGCCCGGCGGGGTCCCGGCCTAGCATGGCCCGCGCGCGGCCCGACGCCGCCTCCGGCTAGGATGGCCCGCGGGGGCCCGGCTGGCGCGCTCCCCGCCTCGGCCGAGCCGCTGCCCCGCAGTGTCTTCCGCAAGTTCCTGCTCATGCTCTGCTCGCTGCTCACGTCCCTCTACGTCTTCTACTGCCTGGCCGAGCGCTGCCAGTCGCTGTCCGGCCCCGTCGTGGGGCCGTCTGGCGGCGGCGCGGACGCGGGGGCCCCGGGCTGGAGTCGCGGCGTCCCGGCCGGAGGCCCGAGCGGGCTGGCGCGGTGGCCAGCGGCGGCGGCGGCGGCGACGCGGAGAAAGCGGCTCCTGCGGCTGCCGCGGTGGCGGAGACGCCGGCCGCCCGCCCTGCGCGACGACGCCGGCGACCGCGCGGCCGGGGAGGAGGAGAGCCCCGGCCTGGCCGCGGGGCTCGGCGGCTCCGGGGCCGGCAGCAGCGTGGCCGAGGCCCCGCCGGGGACCCTGGCTCTGCTCCTGGACGAAGGTAGCAAGCAGCTGCCGCAGGCCATCATCATCGGCGTGAAGAAGGGCGGCACGCGGGCGCTGCTGGAGTTCCTGCGCGTGCACCCCGACGTGCGCGCCGTGGGCGCCGAGCCCCACTTCTTCGACCGCAGCTACGACAAGGGCCTGGCCTGGTACCGGTGAGCGGGCGCGGGCAGGGGGGCAGCCAGGGCAGTGGGGTGCGGGGCCGGGGAGGGCTGGGAAGGACCCTCGTGAGGACCCCGGCCCCTCTCTCCTCACTCCCGGCTGAAGGCCGAGGTCCTGAGCAGCTCAGTCCCTAATGAGAAGCTTTGCTCCTACGGTGCGGGGTGGGGGGTGGTCGTGTTATGTTAGAGTCACGGAGTGGGAGGAAATTTGTTGTGTTCATGCATTTAGTCCCTGGGATTCTCTTTTCCCAGCCGCAACCGGTCCCATCGCTTTCTCCAGCCCTAGGAAGGAACCCAAGTTCTCAGCGGAGGGGGAGGGGTCACATCAAAAGTTCCTCCTGACTTAGTCTACTGTCTTTACTGGACTACCTCCTCCTCTTCAAAGGGAGCCTGTTTTGATTCCCTCTATCTTTTGGCCAATTCCCTGATCGAGACAGTCTTTGCCATCAAATATTTATTTAACTTGATGCTTTGCCAGACAGTTGTCCTAGGTGGGGAAGGGAGAGTCTTAGTAAACGTGTCAAGTGCCCCAAAGTATAGGTAGTTCGGCTAACCTATGTCCCAGCAACTGCCAACAGTCATCACGCTATGAAGAAAGCTTTCTTGGTAAAAAGTTGTGACTGGGTGGAAGAATGAGTTTGGTAAAGTGCTTTTCATGTGTAGCAGGAAAAGAAACTTTTGTCTCTGGATTGACAGAAACTTTCCTACAGATCTTCTTACAATCTTCTTTATGGAAGAAGATTGTTCATCTTTTTTTTTTTTTAAGAAAACTAGAAAGAATCACTGTGGGAAAATCCTGAGAGTACAATTTAGGAAATAAGACTCGTTTAGATGTTAATCTTAAATTTGCTACTCTCAAATTCAAACTGCCTTTAATGACAGAATAGGCTAAACTTTAATAAGTTCTGTTGTTTGCTATTTGCCATAAAATATCAACTTGTTTTGTTTCTTCCAAGCCCAAAGAAAAATCATGTGTTTACAACTTTCTATTTAAAGTTTGTCATGTTTATAAAATGTTAATTCTTTACATTACTTTAAGTGAAACGATATTATAAAAGTTGCAACGTAATTTAAATATGCCACAAAAGCCCTCTAAATCAACCATTCATTTCCAAAGCAGAAATAGATGTGGTCTGACCAGTTTATTTACTGCAGGAGTCAAACGCAAGGACAGATTGTTTTCAGGACCCAAATTCATAGTAATTCAAATCACAAGGAAAGGTTTGGTCCTAAAACTCTAATTCAAACATCAAACACTTCTAAAAACAGTAATTCTCCATTTGTTGGAGAGAAAAGCAAACAACCTTCCCTTAATATAAAATATCTATCATTTAAAATCATCAGCCACTTAAAAGCCCCCTTGTGTTTCTGTCATTTATGTTATGTCCTCTGGGAAGTTCTTATAAAAATGACCTGTTGAATCTGGAAACAACAGGTCCTTCTTTTTAGCACAAAGGCAGTTCTGTTTTTTTCATCAAGGACACAAGAAAGGAGTGATTAAAGACCCCTAAAACTCTTATCTATGGCAGCTTGCACTGAATTCTGCGTCTTACAGTGCTAGAAGGGAACACATTTCAAGCCGACTGTCTCAACCATCTAAGGCAACGCTGGGCTCTGAGGTGCCATTAAACATGGTGAAATATTTAGTACTAAATCCTTTTATTTTCGCTTTGCCGTATAAACTTTATTTCCACAAAGTAGGATTGTTTCTTCTTCTTCCAACAATGCGTATTTGAGGGCATAGCATCTGCAGACCTGGACCTTATTTTCAGTGGAACTTTCTGAACTTATGAAAGAACCAAATAGGTTTTCAAGGTAACTAGAAACACAAGTGTCTTAAAAAAAAAAAAAAAAAGAAGTGAACAAGAAAAAGCCGTAAAGTTGGAGGCCACGCTCCCACTCTCTTCTGGAAGCTGGATGCTGCTGTAAAGTAAAGCTCTCTGTGGATTGTTTACCCCAGCAGAGGAGTTCTGTAAAGCAATTTATGGTGGTTACAAAAATAACTGCACAGTAGACTTCATGGTTTGGTGAATTTAATTTTCCAAGTGTTGGAGCAATGTCTTTGTTTTACCATTTGCAATGTTTTTTTTTTTTATTGAATGCATAAATTTAAGCTTAACTCAATTATATAGAAAACTCTTATTAAAATAAATCCAACCTATGGAGCCTGGATTATGTGATTATTTAATGAAATTTCTCCAGTTCTGTTTTATCTTGGCTGTTGAACTTGGAGTTTGATGTTTGTTAGACAGACTGAAGATTTAAATGTATGTGTATTTCAAATTCTGCACTGAATGTCTCTTTCCTATTGAGTGCGTCTTAGCTACTCGTATTAGCCAATATTTTAGAACAGGAGATTCTCTTTGGCCTTGCTCCATGGCCTGAAGTGTAGGATTTCTGCCATTCACTTAAGACCACACACACACACACACACACACACACACACACACACATACACACACACACACACACACACACACGTAAGCACGCAAAAAGAATTCCACTATTATGGAAGAGAAGAATCTATAAAATATTTCTAGATGCTCTTTAATGTGGGAAAATCCTATATCTAGCCTTGCGGGGTTTTGCTTCTTTCTTTCCTTCCTTCCTTCTTTCCTTTTTTCTTTCTTTCTTTCTTTCCCCCTCACTGGACTCTCTCATGTTGATCAGTTTGCTGTGGCAGTGCCCTCTACTGTCTCCACAAAGGGAGAAATCTGTTGGTATTAGTTAAGTTTGGAGAAAATCTCTTGGAGAATGAGTCTGAGAATTAGAAACATCTGTCGGTAAGATAGTTCAATAAATTTGCCTTGCTAAAATGAAATTACTTTACAAACGACATGTCAAAGGTAGAGTAGTAAATCTTCATTTAAACAAATTTGGAGCAAAGATAAAATGAATTTGGCATTCAAAATCTCTAACAAGAAAATTTTTCTTAATGATGTAAAGTGTTTTAATATGTGTAACAAACCTCCTGGCGAATCTTTCTCTGTGTGGGGGGCTTGTTCATAATAACTCAGGGCACTTCAGTGGGGTTCACTGGATGTGCAGCTCCACCCTGGTGGGGTTTAGCAAACATTCCGCATTACTTAATTTAGCAGGCCTGGTATCAGGACAACAAATGTCTGTAGCCCTTGTGTCACGGAGAACAATCCTTCACAGTGAATCGTCTCTATTTCCAATGCACGGATACTGGGTTCAGAAAAGAAACTGAAATAATTTAATTTACTTCATAATATTGGCATCATTATTGGAAGTCCAGACCAATAGAATTTCCCATAGCTCAATTGTTCTTACAGTGGAATAAGATGTGCTCCTTTTCTGCTTGCTTATATCTCCACCAAGTAAAAGACAGGCAATTTTCTCCCAAGATAAAAGTCACCTCTACTTCTAAGTTAACAAAAGAAAAGTACAGACATACACACATCCACATCTTCCCTTGTCTCTTCTATCTTTGTGGGGCTGATCTCCGGGCCCCTTGTAGATCAAATTCCCTAAGCACATCTCTTCTATAGAATGATGTAATATATTTTCCAGGAGAGTATATATAGGTTATATGCAAATATCATGTTTTATATATTATAATCCTAACACTTTAGAAAGTTGAGACAAGAAGATTGCAAGTTTGAGCCCAGTCTGACCTCCTTACCAGTTTATTGAAACGTTATTTAAAAAAAAATTTTTTTTTAAAGTTTGAGGCTATAGCTCATTGTGAAGACTCTGGATTTAGTTCTCTCTAATGCAAATATATATATTATATATATATAATATATATATATATATATATATATATACACACTTTAATGCAGTGTAAATACAATGCAAATAATTGTTTTACTGTGTGGTTTAGGAGTTGTAACAAGAAAAAGTCTGCGTGTTTAGTAGACATTTTTCCTGAATATTTTGGATCTGTAGCTCGTTGAATCTGCAGCTGCAGAACCTGGAATCGCCGAAAGCCTAATGTATGTCCCTGTGTCTATGCATTTAGATGCACATAGATACATAAATGTACTTCAGTTTCTTATTTGGGTCCCAGGTGGGACATACTCATTGTCCAATCTCCTGTCAGCCTGTGTGTTTCCTCTGTTTTCACTAAGAAGTCTGGACAGCTTCAGCAGAGAAGAATACAACTAGAATCACTTTATAGTGTCCAGGAAGATCAAAGTCCCACAGCTTGCAATTGTGAGTTAGTGCTGCCCCAACTTCATCAGAACTTGACATCTTCCGACCCCTAATGATCACAGCCTTATTTTTCTGGGCCACTAGAAAGATAAATGGAATGGAGGTGCTTTCATTTCTGGTGAGGAGGAATCGGCCTTGGGGAACAGCTGGGAGCAGCTGGGGCACCTCCATGAGCTGAGCAGTCTCCCACCCTCTTCTGCTGCGAGCCCTTCTGCATGAAGAGTGTGGAATGAAATCTGAGCCATGGGGACCAAAGAGGCTGCCACCCCTGCAAGGGCAGACAGACTCCAGTCCAGAGGCTTCCTCCCTAAAGTGAGTGAGGAGCGCTGGAAGCACTGAGGCCTGGAAGGAGGGAGAGAAGAAGGTGCTTTGGGCCCTGAATCTGCAGTCCTCATCCAAGGAGAGAGACGGCATAATCTTTTTCAGGTATATAGTTTCCACGAACTGAGCTACTGGACCCTTCTCACCAAGTACGAAGTTGAGAAGCCCAAGGACCATCATGTTGTTTGCTGAATGTCTGAACTCCAGACTTGGTCCCAACAGCTACCATCAGCTGCACAAACTGGTCAGCTTAGCTTTTCTGTGCATGTGTGCACGCCCTAACACACAAGCATGTGTGTGCAAGAGAAGGTGACCAGTGGGGTCAGACACATGATGAAATTACAGTAGCAAGAGGAAAGTCGTGAAATGACTGGGAAAGCTGTGAGCAATGCTGGACCTGATTGATGTGGATTAGGCTTTAAGCAGCAGTTGTGGTGAAGCCTGGGGTTGGGATACCTCATGTGAGCGTACATGCGTTGGAGTGGGGGGTTTTGTAATGTGTGAAAATGTGTAGAGCCCCAGGGATGGTGATCCACTCAGACATTGCGATCTGCCTGCTCCTTAAAATGGAAACACTCTGGACATAATATTTGTCTCACATGAAAGAAGCCTGCTGGTTGGCTAGGAAAGAGTAATGATGCATTTGCATCTCAGAGAGGTCATGGGAATAAAATAAGCGGTGCAGTGAATGACAACAGACTAACCATACACAGACCAAATTCTCACATCACCAGGGGGAAGAGGACAGGCCACAGAACAAACAAACCTCCTTGGTATAAACAGCAAAAAGGGTTTATGGGACACATTTGAACAATTGCAAGTGGCAATTCCGATCAGTCACATTGCTCAGCTGGGTTGGGAACTTGATAGAATTCGCTCTTTTCCTTCCGGAGAGATCTCCTTCTACCAAATCATAGTAACTCAGCTGATAAAAAAAAAAAAAAAAGACACTTTGTTCTTCTTCAGTGTTTCCCAGTGGTACTACATGCCAGGGCTTTAGAAAATTTGTTTCTGCTTAAGTGATAAGTGATAAGTTGTTTCTTATTAAATGTATCCCTTCCAAGTGTAATCAGAGGAAATTTTACCAAAGTAATAGGTAACTGAAACAAAATTCTTCAATCTTCTCATGGTGAGAATGTCTTAAAAGTATTTGCCAAGGCTTTGTTAACTTGGCAGTTGCTGACTTCAGTGATTCAAAGACTCTCTGGTCTAATGAGGCCATCCCTGGATGTTTGTATTTCTCATTATTATTAAAGGAATCTGAAAATGTACAATTAGACCTAAGGTCACTCCAATACTGTTGTATTCCAGCGTTCACATTTGGCCCGTTTCAGAAATTGTAGGATGACAGCACATGTGGAAAAAAAGAGACAGGGTAAAAGTTTATTAAGAACGCACTTAAGTATTTGCTATTAGGAATGCGTGAGAAATGTTTGCAAAGTTTATAAACATCCTCTCGCTCACCATTTGAACGCAGCTTACTTAGAACGTGATGTCTAGCACCACCTAGTGGTAGGAGGAGCAGCAAAGCCCTCCCCGCTTCACTTAGAAAACTTCCTTATGATTCTATTTACAGTTTCCTTAAAAAACAACAGCATCACAAACAAAGAATACAACAACAAATGGTGCTTAGGTGACCCTTCCAGCAAGTGCGACCTGCCTACCTCAGCCGAGCTGCACTTTGTCTCTTGTAGAAAGCGTAGTTTTCTTCGTTTAGGCAGGGAGTTTACTCTTTGGAGAGAAATAAAAGAGACGACCTGACAATAAACCTGAAAAGCAAGATACAAATGATTAGAGGATTTATATTAGAAATGTGCATAACTGAGAGGAATGCCATCTGCCTCAGATTACTTCTGTTAGTGTGTTATGCCTCTGTTTCTGAGAGCCGGCTTCAGCGAAAATACTTCCAGATGATTTTATTTCACCCTCAATGAAGCAGCCTCACTCTCCCCTGTGCGGTACAGGCTCTGAAAGAGGGTCCTGTGACTCTTACCAGGAAGCGCACGGGAGGCCGTTTAACCCTCGGTGCTCCCGAGATCCCCTTAGTACACTCCGTCCACCACACACAGGACGGCGGCACGTGCAGAACTTCAGAGTTGGGCCAGCAACTGTGTCCCCATCCAGGGCGGACGGGGACAGGCTGTGAAGCAGAGAAGCGGCAGGTAAGAGACAGGAGGAGAGGGGCACTCGACTGTGGGAAACCCTCAAAGTCTTCCCTAAGGCAAGTAACCAAGATGAATGCAGCCGTCTTTGGCTGAAGTCTTGGGCCCCAACTCAATCCAGCGAAAATGTCACTTCCTCTGTCGGGTATTCCTGTCCCAAATCCATAACCCAAATCCAATCACTAGAAACATTAGAAAACTCACTCTGAGAGGCATTCTACAACATTTCTGAGCAGGAGCCTTCAAACGTATTAAGATTATGCAAAACGAGAATTAGATCGAGAAACCCTGACATATGGGAGGACACCAAGGTATTCACGACTAGTCCCTAAATAACCACAGCGACTACTTTTTCTTGCCTGGAGATTGGAAGAGAAAAAAAAAAAAGGAGCTTGTGAAAATACCGGGGGAATGCTAATAATGTGTGTATTTCTTTAACGTTAGACAGTAGGCCCTCTTTGGTTTTCTTTTCCAAGGATTCAGTTACCTATTGTCAAACTACACTCTGAAAATATGAAATGGAAAATTCTGGCAAGAAGCAATTCAGAAGTTTTAAACTGTATATGATTCTGAGTGGTACAGTGAAGCCTCGCAGTGTTCTCCTTAGAGCATAACTCATTCCCTTGACCCGCGGATCAACGTCGTATGTGCTCCCGTTCATCAGCCAATCATTTCTCAACTCCACTGTAGCAGTGACAAGGTGCTTGGGTTCGAATAGCCCTTACTAACTTACAATGGCCCCGAAGTACGTGAATGGGGAAAGTGAAAGTTAGGATATGCCGAAAGGTAGCCGTGACGTAATTCTTTAAATGAAAACTTCAAAGGTCTCAACTTAATTTTTTAAAAAGCATGCATCTGAGGTTGCTAAGATCTGGAGTGAAGAAAAATTCTTTGATATGACTGTGAAGAAGGAGAGAAATGACTCTCATGCAAGTTCGGCATAGCTTCAAGGTCTGATCATAGTTTGTATAAGCACTTATTTAAGATGAGGAAAGCTTTCAATCTGTATACATACGTGTTGGAAAAATATGTAAGGGTTGGTTAGGATCTGGCGTTTCTGGCCTCCACTAGGGGTGTTAGAACATATCCCTCATGCACAAGGGGAGACAAACATTACCAAAGTTTTGATTTCTTCATTTTGATCATTATACTGTACTGAGGCTTTGTTAGAGAATAACTTTAGAGGATTATGGGTAAAGGAGATATTGGAATTTTCTGTGCTATATTTTATGCAATTTTAATACCTAAAATTCTTTTAAATCTAAAAGTGAAACCATAATATGAGACAGGAAGAGCTCAGCTGCCCTCAGAAGAGGAGGGCCTATTGAAACGCCTCCTCTTTTACTCCAGATTTCGCCTCCTCAGAAGGCCTGGCGTGGCCGGTGCCCCACCCCCACCCCACCTGTAGCACTTGCTGCTCCCGGACCTGCCGACCCTGTCCTCTGCTCCTTTCATGATGAGACTGGCCCTTGGCTTCCCTCCTGTGCTCTCGTTCCTCAGACAGTTTTGTTGTTCTTTCTTTTCCTTGCCACGAGTGATAAAATGGAGGTGTGGGAGGTCTCCATCCTGACTCAATCTGTTCTGTGATACACAGCGAAAAAAAATCTTAATGTAAATAACAGGTCTTGGGGGACAGAAAGGCTGAGATGGGGGCCTGAGGAAAGAGGCTGTTTCTGGGATGCTGAGACGGGGCTGTGATAGTGGGGCTCCTTGGGGCTAATTTCACCACGCCGCCTAGATTTTCCAGATCAGAGTCAGTGTAGTGTTCTATTACTGGTCCTGGTGTTTAATACTCGGTGTGTGTACTGTGCCTCACAGGCCAGCTGCAGGAGCAAAGCGGCCCTGGTATAATTACTGTGCACAGAGGAAGGAAGGGAGGAAGGGAGGGAAGAATGAGGGGGAGGGAGGAAAAGAGAAAATCCCAGTGAGGACCGGAGCTCCCATCATCTAAGTGGTTTATCCTGCTGGACCCGCTGTCCTGACTGTCAGCAAGATCAGATTCCAGTTCCTGTCGAGGTGGCCTGGCATGCGGGCTTTTTCTGTTTCTGCTTTGAAACACACAGTTGTGTATCTGGAGTCCTGGTTTAATAGAATGTGAAAATCTCCCTTAAAACATTTCCCGTTTGATATTTATAATGACTGTACAAATAGTTTTATCCACATTACATTTTTACTTACTCAAAACAAAACAATACTCACCCCACCTAGAAATTCCAGGAAGCTTAACAGTATTTCCTTTTTTCATTAGCTGATTTGATTATCTTTATTGCATCTGTTTTATAAACCTCTCGTGCAAGGCATGCGCTGTGAATGTTTATGTAGCTAAAATAATTTCTGGGATTTAATGTTATTCCTCACTTACTCTTAGCCTTTTTTCCCCCATTTTGGTTGATATATATTTCTGTTTGTCTTGTGAGCCACTTTCAAAACAGGAAAACATTTGGACCCTGAATTATACCTTTGATAATATCTATCACTTTAGATGTGAAGTGATAAGAATCAAATGGGTTGACCCATCACAGGGTATTGAAATCTGCTGAGCTCTGATTCATCTTTGGGGCACAATCTGAATCATATTAGTAATAGTATTAATACTAATATTAGTAATAGGATTAATATTCTAAATTGATCCTATTACTTTCTGCATTTTATAGATCAGGAAATAGAAGCTCTCAAAGAGGATCATGATGGTCTCTGATCGATTTGTCCACTGAAGCTCATGCCAAATGGTGAGCCACCTGATGGCTGCTTGAGAGGCTTTCTCAGACCTCAGAGTCACCACAGTGACTTGGACACGTGTACTTCCGGGTATGAACTTTCGACTAGAAAACCGAGCTGCAACACAAAACCCTGTTGAAAAAGTCAGTTTGCAAAAGTGATTGAAATACCTATTTTACTGTCTTGGTTTATTGTGGAATAACTGAGGTCACTTCTATTTATAATCAACTCTCAATCCCACCACCTACCCCAGAGCCATCTTAGTGGTAGTAACAGAAACCTTAGGTCATTGATATTCTTTTCCCTGCTTGTACACACACACACACACACACACACACACACACACACACACATGCATACACACATACCACTAAAAACCTTCTTACTTGAACCAAAGAAGTAACTTTATTGAGCTTCAAATGAGGAAGCCCAGTGTCATCAGGGTTAGAAGTGTGCTTGCTGCTCCCTCAACTGAGGCAATGTAAGCGGTGGCCTGTGGCCAGTGGCTGCCATCAGGAAGAAATGCTATGGTCCACTTGGTACTGTGGGACTCCCCAACCAAGCATCTTCCTGGTACATTGCAGAGTCACCACCAAAGCCTTTCTTTCTCACTCTGGTGTATATATTCACCTTCGGACTGACAGTTTCATTTTTATCCTTTAGGTCTGTTAATATTCTCACCCACAGAACTGCTCAGTTGTCACTTCAAACACTATTCCATCTTCATTCAGACTGTTATTAATAATGTTCACCTAAGTGACTTCCTGCCAGCTGGTCATCATTAGCAACAAGCTCATACCATAGTGACCAGACCATTGGCCACATAAGACATATCTACTGACGTCAACTTCCTTTAGTGAAATAAAGGTATAAACAAGTAGGATGCTGAAAGCATTAAATCTCTTAGACATTGAGAGGCTAGTTTTTGCATATGAAGAAAGGAGTGTCTTACCTAAAGTTAAATAGACCAAGTCTTGAAAATGTAATTTGGGGGAAAAAAAGATTAAAGGCCTTAAATGATACACATTTAGTTTTGGAAGCTTTGTAGCAATCATACAAATATTCCTTGAATGGAACCAGTTGTAGCATTATCTCCCCTCCTCTTAGAATCAGTCAATTAAAGTATTGAGTTGAATTGAATCAGAAGTGTGTTTGAGTTTCTGCTTTTTCATCTCAAGAGGTTTTCCTAGTTATTTTGATGCATATAGATTTTGGGACCCAGCTAGTCTGATTGGCCTTGAGATCCTTCTAAGTAATTTGTGTTTTATGGTTGTTGCCTGCTTGTAAAAGATTAGTGGGAGAAATCTGAGCACAGACAGGAAAAAGTTTACTTTTTCTCTCTTGAGTCTTCAGAGTAGGAAGTAATCAATCACATTGCGGGAATAAAATTCTTCTTTCCTCTTTCAGAATCCTCCCTTGGATTAGATCTCTTTCACTAGGAAATATCAAAGTTACCAGGCTAGTTTGGAGGACTAAGTCAAAAATGATGTGGTTTTTTTTACGGTCATAAATCTTTGCAGATTCTCATCAAGCTCAGGTATTTAACTAAGGGAACTGGATTAAGCTGCGATGAAAGTCACATCCCGGAGCTAACTGTGCCCCTCATCACCTTCCATAGATGAAGACATGTTTGCACTAACTTCATGTTTTGAAAGGTCTGTCTGCAGTGATTTTATGGCAGAAACAAAGCTTTTAAATAAACAAAAAACTTGCATCTGTTTTCTCTTCTTGAGATCCCAGTGGACTTTAATTGTCCTTGTAGTTTCTTTCATCAAATGTGGCGGGTTTGTTTTTTCTTTCTTTCTTTTTTTTTTTCTTTAAGAAAAAAGGTCATTTGTTTTTCTTTCTAATGGAATCTTACTCCTTCTCTTTGGTAAGAGAAACCTTGAAATTACAGTAGCATCTGCTAAGCAGGCTTTTTCTGAACCAGAGGCTCTGTTCAAATGCCCTGCAAAGATTTAATGATGGAAAGAAAACAAGTGGCTCTGTTTTATATTTGTACGGGGTGGGGGGAAATCAGAGGAAACTAACTTTTGTGAAGAAGATTCTTGGAATTTTCAGATGCCTTCATCCTGAGGCCAAGGGTGGCAGGTTGTACAGCAAGTGCTGGAGAAATCACTTCTGAGCTCCACCCGATCCTTCCCGTGTAGAAGGTGTGAACTCATTATTTCCATGTCCTCCAATTTTTAAAAGTGTTTTGGAAACCAATGCACATACTAACAACCAAAACCTAAACTGAAGCAAAATCAAATTCAGCTTGGATGGATGGTGCAGATCCATCTCAAAGAGACTGAGTGGTGGCTCATTTTACAACCCGGGACTTACAGGATAAACCAGAGTTAGATAGTAGAATGCTACCATCTACCTACAGATTTTCAACTGCGAATCACAAGGTGTTGTGCCTAAGAAAATCAAGCTGATTTCTCAGGGGAAACTACTGTACAGATAACAAGGACTATGAAAGAATAAAAAAGTAGAACCCATGTAGTAACCAAGACAAATATTATTTTAGTAGCTTAGTTCTATTTGTTATTTGCTCATATAGGTAAATGCTTGAAGAAGTATAAAATATATTAATTACAGTAATTCATTACAGTAAAATCTT
Source organism: Petromus typicus (assembly GCA_004026965.1). Taxonomy (NCBI): domain Eukaryota; kingdom Metazoa; phylum Chordata; class Mammalia; order Rodentia; family Petromuridae; genus Petromus; species Petromus typicus. The sequence continues at coordinate 27,282 of PVIR01004809.1, read as the reverse complement.
AATTTTAAAAAAGTTGAAAAATGCTGGATATTATTTACAAAATTTCCAGTTGGGAGGAGGCTAAGAGGAATGTACTCTAAGGTCCCTTGAGTGTCCAAGCATGAGCATTCTGTGGTTAGGATTCTAAGCTTTTCACACTTTACATGCCTAGAGCCTGGAACTATACTATCTGTCACATGATGGGTTTAGTACTTTTTTAATGAAAAGAAAAAAAATTAAAATAACTCTTTAGGAGTTAGAAATAAATTTTTTCAGGTAGTCAACACTCTGAGCTCTGTGGATATTGCTGTCTGGTCTCTGGTGTAATCATTGAAGCACAAAAGCAGCTATAGATCATACATGAATGAACGCTGTGGCTGTATTCCAATATAGCTTCATCTACCAAAATGATAAAACCACTAGCGGAGTTTATAGACCTCTGGGCTAATTGTGGTCATCCACAGTCCCATTTGGGGCAGTGTGACAAATGATCGCCTCTGAGTTCAAGATCCAACCCAGAAATGGTAGTACTCCCTGCTGCTGTGTGAGTTGGACTGAGACCCCCCTCTCCAGGGACTGCATGACAGTAGACCAGAACAACAAAATGGTTTGAGTTGATGCCATTTGCTAAAAATATAAATACTGGCTCAGCCACAAACATTCTATTTTGTAGGAGTTGTTGCTTATTTATTTTTAAAGCTGAACAACCCTACTTCAATCTTTCTTTAATTTTGTACATGAATGTTTTGGGTGCATACGTCTTTCTCTACTCTTTTTTCCTTTGTCCATTTTAAACACTCATTCATTTCCAAATGCCTGGGCATCATGGAAAACATTTGGAAGGAGAAATAACGGGTACAGTAGGGTCCTACTCATTGTCACCTGACCTCTGTACTGAGAAACGAGTCAACAAATTGATTTAATTCAATATCCTATCTTTTTGGTAAAGAAACTCCAAGTTGGGAACAAAAGTTGGGAAAACCTTTTGAAAATTATTACATTTAGGGAGTTTTGACTTTAAGTTGAGAGTATCATGTAAATTTACATCACATAAATGTAGTCTAACATTTTCTAACAAAGAAATGATACCTATTTAAGTAAATGGGAAAGTTAATTGTTCTGACTTGGATTATTATCCATGGTATAATTTTTCACATTATCACACTGTATTCCAGGAATATCAGTTATTATGTCAACTAATAAGTTCCAAAAAAGAAATGCAATGGAAACTATGTAAGTTTAAATTTTCTGTTTATTACCACAAAATGGCAAGAACAGGGTGAGATTAATTTTAGCAATATTGTCATTCAAGCTAGTATGTGTAAAATATAATTCATTATGCAATCAAAATAAAACATAGTTAATGAGATAGCTTGCATTTTTCATACTGAACCTTCAGAATCCATTACGCATTTTACCCTGGCTGTATATCTCATTTGAGATTAGCTACTTTTAAGGATCTCAGTAGTCCCATGAGGTCAACTGCTATCTTATTGTCTATGTTAGCTTTGGAGGCAGGTTCAGAGAAGAGAGTGTTGAGGCTTTCAGTGGAAGACTGATTTCATAGATGTCTTCTGGTTCAGCTTTGCAAACTTAGTCTTCATCCAGTGGCATAAGTCAGGAAGATGGCTGTTGAGAAATCTAGAGTCCCAATCTAGAAATGACAGAGGTGTGGACTATAGCAAATCAGTGGCCATGGGAAGAGGGCAAATATTAGCTCGAGGTTTCTTTAGTGAGGATTCTCCATGACATTGTGGGATGATAGTCTGTAGCAATGAGGGAAAGGAACAAAACCAAAACATACTTGGCAAATTTTTAGCTTATTTTAGCACATTTACTAAATACACATGTGATCGTGAACAAGGAAGAAAAACAGAAAGAAAGAAATCAACCCTTTTGAGAGACGTGAAACAGAAAATGCTGTGAGTACTTTGGAGCTCATGAGTCAGGTCCAACTTGGAGTCACTCTCAGGACACAGCCCTTGAACATTTGTCGGTCACAAGCACAGCTCGGATGTGCACAGAGTCACAGGTCACCAGGAGAGGAAGAAAGACTACACATTCTGGTCTCAGAGGAAGTTGGTTTCACATTCTGGTCTCTGGTGTCTGGGGTCCATGTCCTGTGTGCAGAAGCGCTTATGAGAGACTGTATTATTGACTCTGGTTTGGTTTGAAACACATCATTTTTAAGAAGATGAATGGATGGTGCTTTTGAACATTTTGATAGAGGAAAGGCTAGTTATGTGTCCATAAAAACACAAAATGTATATTTATAATTGAGTTCTAAATGTATATTTAGAATTGACTGAGTATTTGCTAATTCCCTCAAATTTTAACTACATTTAAAATTTTATAGTGAAATAATTAATGGTGGAGTAAGCAATAGTTTCGGGTTCAATGATATCAAATATCCAAAGGTTGAATAGAAGTTTTGGGAAGGGTGTCTTATCAGTGAGACAGTCAGACCACGAGGCCAAAGTCAGAAGCAATGAGTTGATGAGCAAGTGGAAATTCATCCAAAGAGGCCAAAGGTAGAATGACTTCCACTCGAGAATCTCACATTCAGGGCCTTCCTTTTCTTTCTTGGGTTTGAGTTGACCGATGGGGTTTTTTGTACTTGCTTTCATGACCATTATAACTATTCATCCATAGAAATAAAACTTTGTAAGTTGAAAGAAGGTGAAAGATGCATTTGGTGTTTCTGTCCTGGTTGTTTCGCTGATGCGGTTACTAATTCATGACGATTTAACCAACAGTTTATCAGAAAGAGCGAGCTGTTTCTAAAATTCTGGAGTTTCCTCTTCAAATGGAAGCTTCTGGGTTTCAGCATCAGTTATCGAACACATGAAGGATCTCACCCGCCTGTATGATTTTCTTGAGTATTTTGGAAGAACAATAGGGAATTCTTCTCCAAGCACCAATGCATGAGCCTATTCTAAACTTCATTGCTAACTATGGAAAGCAAACCACGCTTTGTTTAAGAATCTCCATCTGTTGAATGCTCACTTCAAAGTTTCATGAGACAGTGAAGAAGTTTAAATATTTTATACTTTCTCTCACCAATTATGACTATGTTTCCATAACTAATGAATTTTTATTTCTTCCCTGTGAAGACCAAATATCAGACGATGTTCAGAAACCTCTCTGATAATTTTTTTTCCTCTTCTCTGGAAATGTTGGTGTTGAAGAGAAAGCATTTAAAAGAAAAAGAAAATGAACCAAAGGATTTGAGAATGAGAAAAGCAAGTCACCTTATTTCTTTGTCACCTCACTCACAAGTGTGTAGCCTATAAAGAAGAAAATAGATTATTGTAGTATTTAATTTCATTCCTAATTGTCAGTGATTATTTCTCCTGGCTCCTAAAGGAACAGAGAAAAAACTGGGAAGATATTTCAGGCTGAGCATTGTTTGAAGCAACTGTAGTAGCTATGCATAAAGCTCAGCAATTCATTCCTCCCTGGCCCTTTAGCTTTACTGTGGGAATATTGCAAATAAATATTAATTTATCTCACCATGAGTGCTCTGCTAGTCTTCTCAGAAAGCTATGGTGGACCCTTGAGCAACTCTGACAGACTAAACAGACTTCAGTAGGCAGAGATAAGGAAGTTGGGAAGAGGACAGCAGAAGAGAAAGGAGGAAAGACCAGAAGAAATAAAAACCCAATGGCTTAAATTTAAAATTAGTGCATCTGTGCTTCTCTAATATCACGATGAAAATAAATCCCGCCTCTATGTGACCCTCTGTGTACATATGACAGTGCTTTAAAGGTTTCATGGAGTGAAAGTTACAGTTAAAAGCGTCAGAAGAAAATGTACAAATTTAGAAGAGTGGGAGAAAAGCGAAGGTGCTTCTGATCCAGGGCTTTGGAGCCAAGCAATGGAAGAGCAAGGAGGTCGCCGTGAAGGCGAGAGTGATTTGAAAGCAGTTTCAGATGTTCTCAGTGGCCAATTTGGATATTTTTCAGGGGATAAGTACAGAGACTTCTATGGGCCCTGATGTTGGTAGTTGTTAAATTGTGTGTATTCACTCCTCCTGGGCTCCCCAGTCCTGCCTCTCTGTGACTGTGGGATTGAGTGAATGGCCACACAGTTTTTGTTACCTTTTCAATTTTCCCCATTTCTAAAGAATGAATGACTTTCCCATCTCCCTGTGTTCAGTTAACAAATGAATGAACCTTGTACATTGTGCAAAAGCAAACAGTAGTTCCCTGAAAGAGCACTATGTGTATAATGACTGAAGCATCTTATGTGTATACACATATTTATTATGATATACTAATATAGCTTTAAAGGATTGAGTCAAATCATTGGCCTTTCAAATAGGCAGATCTAAAAATAAATTAACAATTGGACATTCAGGCAACCACAACGCATTGATTTGGGCGTCTGACTTTTATTGATGCCGGTTATCAGAATTTTTGTAGAATAAGCTAGCTCTTTGAAAGCTCAGGCCAAATGATTTTCCTTGAAAACAGAAAGTTCTCTTTCTCCTTCCCCAAGGCCTCTAAAAATGTGAACTATTGAACCCAGATTTGAGTGATGATGTACTATACTTTGCCAAACGAGTTGTTTCTCCTTTTATAACATCCATCAGGAAGAGAAAAAAAGGAAGTGTTTAGTGGGGCAAACTGTTTCCCTGGCAAGGTCTTTTTGTATTTGTTTATTTAAGTCAAGGTAATTTTCAAATAAGAGGAAAACTTCACACTATGTTCTCAGGTAACATTTAGGTCACAGAAAGGTGTCAACCCATGGGCTATGTTTTCTCGGCACAGAAATGTCAAGACAGTAGTTCAGGAAAAGAGCTGTCTTCCATAGTCAGAAAAAAATATATATATATGTATGTATATATATATACATATATATATATATATATGTATATATATATATACTTGCTTTCATGACCATTATAACTATTCATCCATAGAAATAAAACTTCATAAGTTGAAAGAAGGTGAAAGATGCATTTGGTGTTTCTGTCCTGGTTTATATATATATAGTACAGAAGTAAAAAAAAAAATGGTAGCAGTGAGAGATGCCTTACATACTTGCAGATTTTTACAAATAAGAAAAAACTATAAAACACATTTTAAGCTTCTTTTTATAAATTAGAAATATGTACATGTAGATGAGTCTGACTGAATTTCCTCTAATTATATGCCTATTTGAAAATCACATGTTTGTATGAAATCTCCCAGTTCCTCTGGGAACTGAACTCTTGATTAGCATTGAAATGACCTCAGGGTCATTTAGTCCAATACTTATCTGATAGACCAAAGTTTATTAAAACAGTTCCATATTTATTTCAGTCATCAAATAGTGTTTTTACAATAAGCTGTCAAAATACAGATATAAGGTAACTAACTCCGATGAGAGAATATTTCACTGGTCCACTGCCTCTTTTGTCTTTTCCCTGCCAAAAAAGATTCTTTATTGATGAGACAGGCTGTTTTGAGATGGTGTAGTATACAACTACACTGTTGTGCTTGCAAACACACTTTTAGAGGTATTATTTTATTAGCTCATAATAAAGTTAATACATTGCCAGCATCCTGGCACCTGCCTGTAATCTAGGAGTTGGGAGGCTGAGGCTGGAAGATCAAAAGTGCAGTCAGCCCCAGCCTGTTTAAATTAGCAACGTAGTGAGACTCTGTTTGATAACACAGAATCTTTTTTAAAATGAGGATATGGCTCAGTACAAAGGCCCTGGGTTCCATCCCCAGGACTGAGAAAAAAGATTATTTACGTCACTTCTGTTTAAAGTTATTTTGATATTCTGAATTGGTTTCAGTGAGATCATTAAGAAACTGTTGGAACATAATGTCAGTTTTGCGTTTACTCACACACGTTTGCTTCAGAAACAGACTAGATGAACGCAGAAAACTGCAAGCAGCTACACCGAGCCACACAGAACAGACAGACGTGCACCTGGGCGCTTCAACTAGCTGCAGCCACCCCATCTCTGCCCCTCACTTCTCAATGGCTCACAAGCTTCCACAGTCTCCTTGTACAAGAAAGCATTGGAGCTTTTTTAAAAGTACAGTCTCACAGTTATTTATAGATTTTTAACCATTTAACACGTGATGTTTACTACTGTTAGATCTTTTTGGTTTTGTGTTCAGTGTGCCAAAACAGGGGTAGCCCAGCCCCATTTTCTGCCATAAGTTTTGCATTTTGGGGGGAACAGTTTTATGCATTAGTGATTTTAAGAATGAGTGCTGTCATTATCACAAAATGACTGGTTTTGCTCAGCTGTTACTATAGCAAATGTAAAAAATGACAACCTTTTTAACTACTTTCATGTTGTTCCTCCCAGTTATCTGACTGTGTATAATATGTGTACATATATGTGTACATAATAGCATGAGGACAATATCTTATGATGATTTTATCACTCGAGTGTAGTGTAATATTTCTAGCTATGTCTTTCTGAATATTGTAATGATTTTTAAATACCATTTTCAGAATATATCATAATTTACTTATTTTACTTTTACTATACTTTCTAACTTGGGGGTAGTATAAACAGTATTTTTGATGAAAATCTTGGTTTGTAATGCTATTCCTACTATTAAGAGTTGTTTACAATGTTACAATATGTTTCTAGAAATAGAATCTCGAGGTCAAAGGCTGAGAACATTTGATACATACTGCTAAATTGATTACCAAGCTAATTTTATAAATTTACATTCCCATCAATGTTGTATAGGTGAGAGTTCACATGTCTTTATATCTTTATGACCTGAGAATAGCAAAGATAAAAGCTTTCACTTGGATGGAAAAAATGTGCCCAATTATATAAATACTTTGATTTTATTTAAAATGAAGATGTAGACTCCTAAGTATCTGGAGACTTAAAATAGATAGTTGTGTCAAATATGTTCAGCTTATCAGTTAATAAAAATGTTTCTTCTGGATATCTGGATATCAGTCAGTTACCAGCTGCCTACATATCTTGTATATTTCATACAAATTAAAAATTTGGATATCACTTATAATGGAAATTCAATATCTATTCTCAGTACATGAAATCATTTAAATTCAAATAATTGGCATTCTTGCAAATAATCGTTCATATTGACCTAGTCTTTGTAGTTCATCTTACTCAGATTAAAGCTGTTACTATGGGACATCTGATATCTTGCTAAGACTCTTAACTATCACTTGTTTATTTATTCTTTCATTAGATATGATCAACTCCATCTCTTGTTTGGAGTACTGGGATATGTTTAGGAGGAGATACCAAGGGCCCTAGGCTCCAGATTGGATTAAATAAACCCTCAAATACCACCATAGAAGCTTTGGTTTTTAAATAGGTTAAGATTTATTTTCTAAAAAATTTAAATATCACATGAATTCTGACTTCCAGATGTGCCATTAGTCACTTCAACAGTCCTTATAGTTCTGTGTTGAACTTTATTCCAGGATTTCATGATGATAAATACAATTTTAGTGGGATCTGTAACTAAGCCATTAATGCTCACTCAGTACTACTTTCTTAGAATAACTTCTCAGAAAAAAATGGTGGAGTGAAATTGTACATACATTTTTAAGACTTTTAACAGATACTGTAAAATTGCTTTTTGAAGAGTGTGGTATCAAATTGATCGGGCTCTAGATGAGCAGCCATTTTGAGACCATGTGGGTGGATGCATGACGAGTCCCTGCTTCCCCAGAAGGTCTATGTATATGCAGGCTGAACTCTACTTACAATGCTTTCACTTGTAATTTTTAGACTTTACAATAGAACAATAGACTTACTATGATCCATATTTTCAATTGTGAATTTGTATTCTTTTCTGGGCTTGAGATATATGGTCTCATCATCTGTTGTGATGCTGCCACCATCAGTGGCTATGGGAGAGATGAAAGAGATTGTGCAATGGCTTTAGATGATTTGTTTTATGCTTTTGCATCATATTATGTCTGCAAAATGCTCATCTGTATGTACAAGAGATATTCAGCACTTTATTATCAAGTGAGTTGGGTGGTGATTTTGCTTAATCAAGCTAATGTTAAATATCTTGAGTATTTAAGATAGGTGGGCTAAACTGTGATTCTTGGTAGGTTAGGTATAGTCAATGTATTTTTTATTTTAGTGTAGTTTTAATTTATTATGGATCTAGTAATTCTACCCTAAGTTAAAGAGAATCTATACTTACTGTATATTTAGTTATAAATCTATAGCTATTAGATATAGCTGTTAGATATAGCTAATAAATCTATAGCTGTATAGCTATAAATCAAAAGCTGTTCATTAGACATAAAGTTAGGAGCATGTCTGAACTTAATGCAAATGGCATTCACCTTGATTATGGCAATAAAGTAATTTCTAATCAGGATCTGAGCCTGACTTTATCATAAGTTATTGAGACAAGGCACTCAATCTTCCTGTGTTTGAAATTTTTATTTTATTTATTTTATTTTATTTTATTTGTATTTTGGTTTTGATCTCCCAAATAATGTCAAATATGATGATTTTTGCTGCTTCTCTCCAACGTGATTTAAAAAACAAAATTTTTTAAAATTTATCTATTTTTCAGTGGGGGGGGCAGGATCAAACTCAGGACCTTGTGTTTATGAGGCAGGCACCGCACCACTAAGCTACATCCCTTGCCCCAATTGTTCTGTTTTATATGTGTTCTATATTGAACTGAATGAACATGGATTAAGGAAAATGTGGAAGTATTATGTACCCTCCATCTCTCTTTGTTTCTCTAGCCCCAGAGAAAAAGTTAGCTTTGCTGGTTTTTTCTCAATGCCTAACTGCTCAACTGACTGGGAAAGTAGGGTAGGTGGGCCTTCTCTAGTGAGGCAGCTAGGAAGCAAATCCAGGAACATGTTGAAAACTGAGAAGTGATAGTAGCTTACAGGACTAGGAACTCATTCAGTCTACAGCAGGCAGAATAAAAAATTACAGAAACCTTAGTTCCATGAATTAACATCGTACTGTAAAAATTATCCTGCAAAACAAATAGTGATTCTACTATTGGTGCTAGAAATAAACATTGTAATTAATACATTAATCAACTCACTAGAAAAGAGAAAAATCTCTTAAAGTAGTTCCTTGGGCAAGTAAAACAGAAGTAATTTTGAGGAAGCTTCCTGCTCACCCATGGTGAGGAGACATTAATTAAAATGGAATATTTTAGATTCTATGTGACACGGAAAGTTCTCGTATACCTCTAACACTGCTCTGGTGCTTTAAGAGTATGTGACATGTCTCTAGATTATTTGATACTCTTTCCTTCAAAAGTTAAAGCTTAATCTTCCTCCTCTTGTGTGTGTGCTGAGCCTAGTGACCTATCTGGCACAAATTAAATACAACAGAAGTGATGGAATACTTATTTCCAAGGTTGCCTTATAAAAGATTATGCTTTGGGTCTTGGTTAGACTTCTGTCTTGGAACACACAAGATGAAGAAAGTAGAGTGCCATGTTTTGTGACCAGCTCAAGGGAAAGGTCCAGCTGCAGATTCCTCTAGGATTCCGTGTGTTAGTTGCAATGGAACTTCCGGTCCAATCAAGCTTCCACGTGACAGAATGGAGATCCTGTGTGTGAGTAAAATGGGACTTCCAGTCCAATCAATCCTTCACATGACAGAATGCTGGCTGATAACGTTACTGGAACCTCAAGGCACGTGCTAAGCCGGAATAACTCTTATTCCACAGATGAGAGATAATCAACATTTCCTGAGTTATTTAGGTAATTAACACCTGAGTCCTTTGCTGTATCTTTTGCTATATGCACCACTATTACTGACTCAGTTTATCAAACCGTAATGTGCATCCAAATTACCTGTAGTGTTAAAATACAGATTTCTCTCCTCCCTAGAGATCTTTATTCAGAGGCTTAAAATAAGGCCTGGGTGTTTACCTGTCTAAAAGGCTCCCCAGGAACGTTGGTGCTAGTAGTTTGGGGACCACCTTGTGAGCGGTAAGGTCTTCATTTGTTACCTAGAAAACTTTGCTATGAATATGCTCCTCATAAAGGATAAAGCTTTTCCATGATCCTTTCCTGGGAAATTTTTCTAGCTTTCCCAATCCATTCTGGAGCTTTTTTTTGGGGGGGGGTTGTGGTGGCTAGCATCCAGAAGAGTATAGTGTAGTAGTAACAGTAGATACTTCTGTGACATTTAAATCTGCTGGGCTTTTGATAGTCATTCTGTCAAGTGATTCATTTTAGCCTCATCCTTTACTAATACAATTCTCTCTACCTCCTCAGCTTCTGTTAGCTAACTTCTTATCAACTTTTTGTATGGTCTTGTGATGTCTGGGAATCTTTTAAACAAGCACAAATGAAATTACTACCTCTGAATGATGAGAGGATAAGAGCTTTGTAAGAGAGGTATTAGGGTTGTAATCTGAAATGCTTTTTCCATTTTTTGGATACACATAACCACATTTAGAAGAGATAGAGCACAAAAGTCTAGGTGGACCTAGAAGTTGCCAACAGAGATTTGTGAGTCCAGACAGTGTGTCAAGATTCTTCAGATAATGCTTCTGTTTTAATCTGACTGTGAAATCTCATTTACAATGTCTTATAAATTTAGAAAATTATGAACTCAAAATGGGATCTGGGAATCTCCTTCCTTTTTAACCTCAGACATAATTTTTAGAGGCTCTAACAGGCATTTTTTTTTTTTTTTTTTTTTTACATAGTATAGGAGTTTGGAGTTAATGGAAGAGGCAAATCCAGTATATAGTAACATACAATGTCAGGTAAAGGGTGTGGACCAGGTCAGGAAATTTCAGAAGTAAGATAGTTGGGAAAGTACTGAAGAATTTGAAGTAGAGCCTTCTGAAGAATATAACATGACAAAAAAGAGACAAGAATTTGATGTTGGGAAGAAATTCTCAGTGACACAATTGTAAAAGAGTGAGGGAAGGGAGTGATAAAGGATTACTTTGATTATGTGGGATATTTTGTCCATGAGGAATATTCATGGTAAAGTGAGGAAGTCAGTTTAGAAATTTTAGAATTTTTTCTATGTAAATAGAAAATTTGTAAGTAAGGTAATGAAATAAGCCCTTAAATGTTTTAGGAAGACTTATATAATAATAGGCATAGGCTGAGTTAATTGGGTAGGTGAGATGTTACATATGAAATTAGAGAATACAGGAAGTGGAAGTTCGTTCATTTTGGCATATATATATATATATATATATATATATATATATATATGCACCATAGACTGAGTAGCTTAACCATTAAACATTTAGTTGTAGTCTGCGAAATCTCAGAAGTCCACAAAGATCCAGTTTGATACGAGGAAGCCTCTTGTTCACAGACTGTTATCTTCTTGAGGTGTGCTCATGTGGCACAAAGAAGAAAGCAGCTCTCTTGCTCTCTTAGAAAGCTCTAAGCACCGTGCCTCCACCCAATCACCTCATCTAAGTCTATTTATAGTAGCTCCCGAAAGCCATGCCTCCTAACACCATCACACTGGGGCTTAGGAATTTTCACATGTGAATTTAAGAGAATACAAATACTAAATAACAACTGAGTAGGCATTGGTTGTAAAGGTGGAAGCTGCCAACAGTGGGCACTCCACCAAGGAGATGACAACAATCCTTTTGGCTAGAGGTAATAAAGACCTGGACCAGGAAATATTAGAGAGAAAGAAAGCATCAGATTTTGGTGTCTAGTTGGTTTGGGGAAATACCAGGAATATAAACAATAACTCCTCCAGAGTTTTTGGTGTGGTAATGTGGCAGTGAGTGAGACTGAAAAGAGTGTGCAGAGGTGGTGGTTCTGAACGGAGAGAGGATGGTATGACAAAATAGAACCTTCCGTTCAACAGTCAGAGCTCTGCAAATGTAGACTTAGAGTGAGCTGCGTGCGAGGGAGAGGAGAAACTATGGATGAACTGTTTCAAAAGGTGAAGAGAGAACTTTGGAAGAAATCTTTTATTTTTCAATAAATTCATCTAAATGGAATGAAATACATAGCGACTGTCATGCTATAGAGATGAGGACAGGGACCATCTTAAATATGGACAGGAAGGAAGCAGGTGAAAACCAAGAACACTGCAGGTAAGAATGGATTTGGCAGTTGGTGAAGAGTCTCATGGATGTTCAGCCTTTTGACTGAAATCCAAACGTAAGGGTAAAACACTTCAGTGATTTTGGTCACAATATTTTTCCAGAATCTCAACTGCACATCTATACAAAAAAAACCCTTTTCTGGCCATAGGGATCAAGCTGTTAAATAAACAGGATCTTATGGTAGAAAAGACTCATCTGTTTTCTACAATTCAGTGTACACAAGTCAGGTAATGGTGTAGACCAAGTTAGGAAACATTATTTTCACGTCTCTCATATCCCTAATGGGATGCTTAGCTCCTTGAGTCTGGGCTTTGCACAATTTTTTATTTTCCTGGGGTTTCTGGTGCAATGCTGTAGACATAGCAGAAACCCAGAAAATAATTGTTGAAGTCCTCATATCCTTAATCCTGTCTTACTTTTTTAAAGTTTGAGTCTGCAGATCAGGGAGGGCAATGACCTTAGCAAATTAAAATCCAACCAGGACCGCTCCTGGGCAGCACAGCCACTGTGAAAAAAGGCTAGAGATTCAATAACAGCCTATCCAGAGGAGAACTCTGTATCACCCTTATGTTCCAACTCCTTCTTATAGCAGCTCTTGCAGCTTCTGTGCTGATCACCTCAAGAACATTCTTCTGGGGGAATAATGACAATTCATAGATGCACAAGACACAGCAAGAATTGAGATGAAGAGAAATGAGAGAGAAAAATCTATCGAGCAGAATTCTGTTACTCAGCAAAGCATTTTCCATACAGTCTCTTTCTCTATATTGTTTTTTTTTTAAACAGTACTATGAAAAATTTCCTTTATGGCATAGTTGAAATAATTTTACAGGAATACCCACATACCCATTGCTTAGATTCTATTCTTAACATTGTGCTCTTATCTTTCTATCCTGCATCTTCCCTTCTATCCCTCTTCTGTCCAGTTCACATTCTCTTTGTTCTCCTGATCCCTCTGGGCACTATCACTGTCCTCAGGTGGAGGACATATGGTCCAAGTAAAGATCCAGGGACATAGTCACTTAGCCAGTGAGACAAACAGAGCTAGCAAGTCAGGAGCCTGTGCTGTTTGTGGTGACTTCTGAGTGGAATTCTTTCCCTCCAATATTGAAATGCAGTATTTGCTAAAACATACGTTGATTAAACAATATAAAGCATTAAAAATGGGAGATTAAATTTTAAAAGAACAGACTTTGTGGATTCAAATAAATAATGTCCAACAAAGTGATCTCCAGCAGAGTTTACCCTTATTCTATTATTGCTGTCACAGTAGCATTTTGGGGATAGTTTTTCTTCCGGAATTCCTCTCAGAGCCATGTCTCTTTATTGCTCCCGAATGGGCCACACATGAATTGGACTCATAATCGCTACTTGTCAAAGCCACGCTACATCCACCTATCTCCCTTTAATTCAATCTTTGTGCTGCATTTCACCACCCGTGAGCTCGTGTAGGCTGAGGAAGCAGATGTGGGTTCCCTGGGATTGTGGGTGTCTTGAGAAGAGGCTTTCAGTGACAATAAGCTTCTCCTGTCTCTCTGGGATGCAGAGCAACTCACTGTCAGATACCTTGCCTCAGTTTCCTCTTCTGAGATGTATGGCCAAGTGTTTAATTGCTGTAAAGTTTAGTGATAAAGTGAAAAGGGGGAGAGAGAGGGAGAGGGAGAAGGTGGGGGGTAGAGGGAGGGAAAAAGAAGAGGAAAAAAGAGAAGAGAAATGATGGGGAATATTTAGGTATTTTAAAACCCTTGCAAATACTGTATATGAAATACATGGGCCATTATAACTGTAACTATATTGAAATAAAAAACTCAGGAGGAAAAGGAATGGAAAGAAAGTGCTAGCCTACTAGAATTACAGGTGAATAATGTCTTTTTTAAAAAAGACTTTTATCATGTAATATCTTTATCATGAAAGAGTACATTAGAACTGGGTGTATTAGAACTTAATATTTTTATCATTATAGGACAGAACACAAGAAATGGTTTTTGAGGTACTTGATTGAAGCAGGTGCAGGCACAGCAAAAAAGGAGTTCATTTTATTTATTTATTTATTTATTTATTTATTTATTTATTTATTTTTGAGATTTTTGAGGTACTTGGTTGAAGCAGGAAACAACCAGCCATTTGGGAGAGAAGTTGAAATACAGAGAAGTGACATTCTTTCCAGCAGTGGTGCCCAAGGCTGACTCACACCTTCACTATCTGAACATCATTCATTTGCTTCGCATCTCTGGGTAACAGATGAAGTCTCTCAACAGTGAGAATATTCACATGTCAATAATTCTCAATGATCTTATCACTTTGGAGCTGGAAGAGGATTTCGGGAGGTTAGAATAACTGTTTGTTAACCTGCTAATGCCCATCAGCTGCACCGTGGGGCTCTCTGAGCAGGATTAACGGGGCTCCCAGAATAGACTCTCCAGCCTACACATCTAGGACGGAGCTTATGTGAGCAGGAAGGTGGGAGGGGCATGGAATGCCCATTTTAGATGGGCAGAAAATGTCAGAACATCAGAACAGCAAGGTCACAGCCACAGTGATGCCTACCGGACTCCACAAAGGTGAAGCTTCTGAATACCTGGGCCGCGCTGTGCTTCTTTTTCCCCCCATTACCTTCACCAAGGATTGAGTAGGCAGCAGCTTTAATTTCTAAGCTAGGTCTCCTGTGTGGAAGTTTCTGAAGTTGTTTATTATGAAAAATAAACATCTTCAAAATCCTATTTGGATCAAGTGATAGAAATGAAAGGGCCTGGCAGTGCCTGGTGTAAGGATCCAGACAGAGACTCCCTTGCTCTGTCACTGTACCTGTTGACTTTCTATTGCTATCCCCCACTCATCTGTGTGCATCTACTGTTGCTTCACAGCGGTGCCAGCGGGCATTGGATGCTAACCTTCTCCGCACATGTGATGTGGCAGCATTATAGCTTCTTATTAGAACTCTCATTTCAGAAATATTGCCAGCAATGGCACATACTGAGGCAGAGAAGAGAAGTGGTCTGCTTCCCTTCTCCTCTGCTCACTCACGACAAACATATGGGAACGCTGTACAAAACAGCAAGTATGCGCAGCCAACTACAGAGGAAAGAGATCGTTAGGACAGTAAGTGGAAAGCGGGAGGCATATCCCACAGAGGGTGAAGGGGGCAGACACCTCGGGCCAGGAGACTGGGCCTAGGATTTGGTAATAACCTGGCTTTGTCCTGAGTGACAAAACAGTCCTCCCACGACCTACACACGAAGCCAAAGGCTTCAACCAATCCAGTGTTCCTCGACCGACTAGATTAGAAAACTCTACTTCTCAGCTTTAGAGAAAGCTTCAAGGGAATTCACCTTCTCTGAAGACTTTCGAACAAAACAAAACAAAAACTCACCTACCAGGCATGAAAACCACAGCTCAGAGCAAAGTGTTTACATACGGCCCTGAGCTCTGCTTCCTGTAAAGTGTGAGAACCACAAACGAAGAGATCGACCTCAGAAATGGCCTCGGGACCACTGAAACCCTTGCTGTCTTTGGCAGAAGGAAAACTGCAAATGCTCTGGACCAGTTTTCACAGCTCGATTCTCAGGAGACATCCCCGAATGATCCACCACAGTTGAGGACAAGCTGACAATTAGAAATTTCAATCCTGTGAGGAAAGAAAGTAGCTATAAAGGAGAATCAGCAAACCCAGGAAACCCCAAGGCAGACAGGAATAAAAAATACTTTGAAAGACACTCAAATGCTTGTTGAAGTTACTGGAGAAACGAATCTCAAAGTCACAGTGAAGAGGCAGGGGGGCACTAAAAGGATCTGAAAAGAACCAAGTGCTCTGTGAAGTAAAAGTATGGACTGCTAAAATTTAAAACTGTGGAGAGAATAAACTGCAGATTAAAATAGGAGAACAACAGAAAGGTCTGAGAGGTAGATGATCATTATGGTTTACATCTAGCCCTCCCAAAGCCTCACGTGCTCCTCAGGGAGAAATCAGGTTTGAGGCTAAGTGTGATGTTGAGACATGGAAGTTGGTTAAAGGAGGGAGGTCGCCAGGCAGAGGTGTGGCCTGGAAGCATGTAATCCTTCCTCATTCCTTTTATCTTCTCTCTGCTTCCTGAAAATGCTTTTCCTAGACCTGTCTTCTCCTTTGCCCCTCTGCCGTGCTGTCCTGTCATTGAGCCGGTGACCTAGGGACAGAAACCTCCACAAACAAAGGTCCCAAATAAACCTCTCTCCTCTTTTCGGTTGTGAGTGAGGGGGCACTTTGTCCTGGCAACAAGAAATGTCTCACCAAAAGCAGAACAAAGCAGCTGAAAATTAATGGAGAAAAGATCTGAGAAATGTATTGAAGAGAGAAAGACATGGGAACTATAAAAAGATGATTTGGTGATATAGAGAATAGCTTGAGCAGGTCCACGATGCATTTATTAAGAATTCCAGAGGACAGAACACGATGATCTTTTAGATGAATAAAAAAGAAAATTACATGTAGAACTTGGCTGTAATAATTACTCAATGACAGGCTGTAGCAAGAACGATGGACTCTAAAAGGAACCCAGAGCTGAGCCCAGAAACTGGAGAACATGCTTGTGTGTCTACATAAGTAGCGGTGATAGCATTAATAAAAGTAATACATTCGCTGGATTAATTCCCATCTTCCAAGTGGTCAAATTCAAATAGGGGAAAGATAAAGTAGAGGCCAACACTGGAACATTTTTCATCTTTCTGGTGATAGAAAGATTTTAACATTAATTCTAAAGTTTCTTAAATTAATTACCATGCCAAAAAATTTTAAATGTAACCACTTAAAGAATAAGATAATTTCTAAGCTGGAAGCAGATAGTACAAAGTGGAAATAAATTTGACTGTGCCAATAGATGAAACAAACCAACAGAAAAAGAACATCAAAAATGTGATAGGAAACATGGTCATAGTTATAATCGAAATAAAATAAAGTAGATTAGAAGCCAGGATTAAATTATTCTCTCCTTAAGAAAAATAAATATTAGTCCAAAAGATTCAGACTTCAAATTTCTTCCAGACACATTAGTTCTGTTATCTTATATACAAATCTGTAGAATGTTGTGGTGAGCAGGCAGAAGGAAGCTCAGTGTGTATAAAAATATCATTAATCCATGTCGTGGGCAGTGCTGATGGAAGTGAAACTATTTTCTTGGATTAAGAGGAAAGACTTCCTAAAAGTAAACTAAACCTTTCAGATTCCCCAAAATGCACTGGCAATTTAGCTTTTAGGTCCGGGAGATTAATCCAAATGTTTTACTGTGTAATAATCTTGGGCCAATTACTTCAACAGTTATTAAGAAAAAAAGTATGCCTGGCACCAGCCATAGTTGGAACTTTGTGGTGTTTTAAATTGCACTCTCCCTGCTACTTAACAGCATTCAAAAAAGTGCATGTGCTGCTAGTTCCTGCTACTTGGCGGCAGAGGCTAAAGCCAAGCTTTGCAAGATTCCGCTGAGCCGGGGACTCAAGGCCAGCCTGGGCAAGGCTGTGAAACTCCAGTTGGAAAAGCAAAACAAAAAGTACAGAAATATATATATAGGGAGAGGAAAGAACTACAGACACATTCTGCTTCAGAGACAAATTTCATAGTCAGAAAGGACAAGAATAGGAACTCAGTCCTATATTTGGGATTCATAGCCTTTCTAGTAGCCTGGGATACTTTGATGGACTTCTCTGTCCTATGAAATCCATTCACTTAGTGATTCCTGGAGTCGGAATGTCAGAGCTGAAAGAAATGTCCAGATTTCCAGCTCATCAGACTGTGGTAGAGGTGACAGTAACTGCATGTCCCACTACACACACCTGGAGGTCAGCCCTGCAGAGCTCATCTGCTAATCCTAGATTACCTACAGAAGTCCTATGCCACACCTCTGGTCCCAGCTAATTTAAGGTCCATGTGTGCAGCTGAAGTCCAAGGAAACAGTGACAACATTGCGCACAAGGACCCTTCAGGAAGCTGGAAGCAGAAAATTCATCCTTGCTGCCCTCCTGCCTCTCAACAACAGGACATCCTCTGCTAACCTTCACTCTCACACTCAAATCCAGTTTCCCTGAACCTGAGAAGAAGAGACTTTGCTCTTCCCAGGTTTCTGATGGAAGAGTTTCAGAGGCCCGTCACTTTCCTGCTTTCCAAGTGGCATTTCCTATCCTTGCAGAAAACAGGATCTGAGGCTGAAGGATCAGAGAAAATGCTTCTTTCTCTTTGTCCATCTGATACGTCCAAGACAGAAGGTGCTTCATTTTCCAGCTTGCAGCATATGCCTAAGAATCTAGAAGATCTCGGGTAGAGAACCTTGAGCTGTGAGTGGTTCCTTTTACTCCATCAAGTCAATGAACAGCAGCTGGCTGGCTGAGCTTTTCAAGCTTTGCCTCTGCATCACTTACACAGTAACCTTGTAAAAGAACCAAGGGCCTTTCAGGCAACTCGAGTTAGCCAAAAATCATCTTTTTATGAACTTGAATACTGTGCTGTCACAGTAAATATAGGCGGTTTACAGTCACAGGGCACACGGATTGGCTTCATAAACGCAGAACCCTGGAGCTCAGCTGGGTGCTCTGATATTTGACTCTTTGGATGGAGCTTGGCCTAGTGGAAATGTTTGCCAGTGATTTCCATCACGGTAGAAAAACAGGACTTACAGCCCATAAATTCTCTCCCTGGCCAAGCCTGGGGGTGGGGGTCGATATGGTAGGCTCTGGGGGGAAGGGCTAGAAGACAGAGGTAGAGGATGCTAAAGGATTTCCATCAGGATAATGTTTCTGCAGTTTTTGAATCTGTCTTTCATGCTGGACATTTTTATAGGGGTATTCAATCCCAGGATGTCATGGAGATCAGACCTGGGAGGGGGAGGGCTGCCATGGCAGGAATAGGATAGGATTACTGTTCCCTCCACCCACCATCCCTCATGTGTGCTCCGGCGCCCAAGCCAGTGACAGGATATGAGATGTTTGCAGAACAGACCAGGTTGTCTGTCTATGGAAGACACCTTTGTTCTAGCCTCTTGGCTTGCCCCAGCTAAGGCTCTGTCGGACGTGTTTCCTTGAGCAGACCCAGAGCTCAGTGAACTTTCAGGCTGCAGGAGCCCTTTTACTGGAGACAGAGCCAAAGTTACTACTTGTGTGTGTCCAAGAAAGAAAGGGTTGGAATGGTGGTGGAGAAAAGGGAAAGAATCAAGTCAGATCTGTCATTTGTTTGAAGTTTTAGGTATTTTTACAAGACTCAGCACTGGTTTTGCTTGAGGGTTTACTGTTGATGTAGACATTGGCAACACTGTATCATCGGCTGTGGGTTTCTCCTACAGCTGAGCTCTGGGGCCCAGTGAGAGCTCAAGCCACTGAGCTCTACTTCAGAAGTAATTGTCGTCAACACTCCCCAGACAGGGCCACCACATCCTCTTTGTGTTCTGTGGGTGTCCTCTCCCCCCCCCCGGCCCCCATGTTTGGGACTCCAACTCTGGCCCGATGAGATGCATGGCTTTGTCTTTCTGCTGCTGATGAGAATGAAATGCCTATTCCATGCAGTTTCCGTCTCCTGCTGCAGTTCCCTAGAGCCTCCAGCCTGGTGGAATGTTGGACATGATGTAGCCGATACACCGAGGAGTGATCCTGGTCTGGCTGAGTCTCCAGGAGAAAGTTGGAAAGAAAATCAGCAGTGGAGGGAAAGAGACAAGAGACCGCTTGACAGAACCACATAGCTGCACCCAAAGTTCAAGCTCCCCTTGCATGAGGGCAGGGGGTCCCCATAAACTGGCTCCTCATTAGAATTACCTGGGGAGCTTGTAAAGACAAGTGTCCTCATTTGGTCCCCTGAGATTTGTATTTTATTGTCTTAAAGTGGGATCTAAGGCATCTGTGCACCATTTCAAAGCTCCCAAGAGGATTCTGTGGCACACAGAGGATCAGGGTCCCTGCCTAAGATGTGCTATCAACAGGAATGAGGGAGACAGAAGCAGTCTGGTTGTGGTCTCTGAGTGGATCTTTCTTACCTCCTGTCCCCATGGTCTACATGCTTTATGGCTTTGTGCTTTGCTGGACTGTATGGTTGGAATTGAAGTTTGCATTTCACCAGCCTTTCCTCGGGGTTTAGATGTGAGAACTGTGGCTTTACTCTGCTACATTTGGTTTCTCTGTCTTAGAAGAGAAGAAAATATTTTAAAAAGTGTTCCTGAAGTGTTAAGTCGTTGTCACTTAAAACCATATTTTATATGAGGCGTCTGTATTGAAGTTCTGAGTAAAATAGGACAATATTTAGTAATTTAATTATATCTTTCATTAAGTTATACAACTGTCCTGTCTTTTCCAGAATGAAGTCAGCTCACTTTATGATGGGCATGATCAACAAGTATACTCAGATTGACGGATGTGCTCAACCCAAAGCACACACATGTTGCCATAAAAAAGATTTGGGGTCTCAAGGTTGTGTCCTTCGTATGATAATTGTATTGTGACTACTTCAGAGGATGTTTGCTTTTAGGAAATACCCATGGACTTACTTAGAGAAGAGAGGTCATAGTACTACCCTCTGCAAGATGACTGCACACACGAAAGCAATGGCAGCCTAAGGGGAGTGCAGGTGAAGAGCACACTGTGACAAGGAGGACTTTCCTGTCACTTACAGCTTCTCAGAATAAGAACTTATGAACTCAGAATTACTAAAAAAAAAGTCGGTGGCTCAGCTGTAAAAAACCAGCCAACAGCTGAGCTGAGGGGGTGCTCACCTGTCATGCTGGTTCCTCAGGAGGCAAGCAGGAAGATCCACAGTTTGTGCCAAGCCTGCAAGACCCTGAGTCAAAATGTAAAATGAATTAAATGAATAAATAAATAGTAAACAAGCTGCGATAGCCTTCAGTCTTATGGGGAGCCTACCAGGAAATTGAGAATTAAAGGGTCAATGTTCGAAGCAGTGGAATGAAGGGAACACACAGGAGGAGGAGTCAGAGGGGCCATGAGACTGTGTGGTCAGTGGATATGCCAAGAAGCCAGGGCCACATCATCATCATCATCATCATCATCATCATCATCATAATCACAACAACAACAACAAAGATCAAGATCTTTTAAATCAAACCCAGGGAGTGAGCTTCACTGCTCCAAAACCCAATCAGAAAATTCCTCAGATGATACAGGGTAAATGCTGAGTGGCGAGAGACAAAGAACTGAATAGTCACTAAAAGAGCATATAGTTGCTTTGTTCTCATGGTAAAAATCACACCCTGGGATGAGACTTGAGACTGAAGCAAGAATGGTGTTATGGAGAGGCCAGATAAGGCAGAGGGTAGGTCCAGCTAAGACCACTGCGACTTGTGATGACGTCAAGAGGCAGAGTCTCCGCCTGTGCAGTGGAGGCCACAAAAGCTGCTTCCTTTGATCCTCTACTCGGGTCAGGCTGGGATCCTGTCCCCACAGCGCTGCCCCTTGTGCTCCCTAATAAGAGCAGAAGCCTTGTTACCTGTGCTGTGGTGCACGTGATAGACAACAAGAACCCACGGGGCGGGAGGGTAACAGTTGCTCAGCCCAAACCAAAATGAATAGATGAATTAAAAAATATATTTCCATAACGTGGTTCAGTTTCTTCAGTTACCTGCTTTTTGTATCTCATTTTTTTTTCTTTGTTTATTTTTGCAGTGCTGGGGATCGAACTCAAGACCTTCACCCTCGTTACTTCCTCAGTCTGCTTTTCATTTCAGACAGACTCTCATTAAGTTATCCAAAATGGCCTCAGATTTACAGGCCTGCTGCCTAGATGCCCAGCTTCAGAACATGGATAGGAAAATATTAGTTGCTGTCAGCTGTTCATTGAAACTGTCAGTGAATCATTTCTAGAATTTCATAGAGAAGGATTCCTTAAAGACAATACACTGCTCAAGATTTTCATAGTAAACAATTTTAAGTATACAATGCAAGTTTTAAGAATGTATGATAAATATAAAAGTATATATAAAATGTTATTAGGTTTATCATATAATGACATATTAAATATGTAATTACTTGTGTATGTATACGTAGTTCTTTTAGTTGTAAGTGTGGTCTGTGAAGTTGGGACCCCCACGTGTTTGAATTCCTGGATGATCTGGAAGCTTTTCGCTTCCTGGAGGTGACCTGCCCCGGACTTGCCCTGGTGCCAAGTCCTGAGAACTGCTGCACTGCCCAGAAGCTGGGAGATTTTATAGTTTTGCATAATGGGGAAGTCAAAGTTTTGATTCTCACTCTTATTTACTGCATTTAACTAAAGTCTCTGGTTTTGGGTGACATTGTTATTGTAATATTCTACTACATGAATTTTTTTTCTTATCCAACTTTTGCTCATTACTTTAAAAAACTGTTCAAGGATGTGTTCATTGATGGTTGTGTCTTGGCAAAGGAGCATAATGCTGGCCTTACATATGCCAGTCTGATGGATTTACTCTATCTTCCTCTCTATGTGTCACCATGAGTGATATATTTAACCAGCCATCATATTTCAGGGCTTCGTTATTTATTTTTAACTTTTTTCCTCTTATGTTTCTACATATATTTATAAACACACAAAGGTGTAGACAACTGCACATGTACCAGACTTGATATTCTACTTCCTTAGCTTTAGACGTAACTACAATTAATAGAGATCTTTTTTTATTTTATTGAGAAATAGGTACATTTTATATACACATCATGATCACACTCAACATTGACACTTTGCACCAGTATATATCATGACTTGATTCTCATTTTTTCCATTCCCCCCCGACCCTACAACCCACCACCCTCTATATACCTAAGCTTTGTTTTCCTTTTTTAATTATCATCACAATTTTTCCTTTCCCTTCATTACTTCTACCCCCATTTCCCTTTGAATATTTTCTATTTTACAATATCTAACATGCATTTTAGAACTTATTTACATTTTCAGTTTCTCATATCAGAGAATACATCGAGATCATTTTTAAATGAAGACATTGGTATCATGACAGGAGAGCCCCTCCAGGGCCCTCTTTCATTCTGAACTTTTCTCCTTCCCTTGTCATCACCACTGTCCCAAATATTTTTGTTTTAATCATTTACTTGCACACTTAGATATTTTTATTAATAATAATTGTTTTTGTTTTTAAATGTTAAGTAAAATGTTTGAAATTTTTATTTGGTTTATCAATGCACTCATGGTACTGTAGGTGATATTTTAAATATTCAATTAAGATTCATTAGAGGCTGGAAGTTTTGTTCAATGGTAGAGCACTTCATGAGCATGTCCAAGGACCTAGGTTCCATTCCAGGACTAAAAGTGCTCACTTCACACACACAAACAAGGACAAAAGTTCTATGCATGTGCAATATTTTTAAAACTTTTACAGATGAAATCCTATGAAATATACTTTTCCTAAATCAGATACTTTGCCTCAGAATTTTGCTGTATCTGATTATCTAATTCTTCACCTTCCAGCATTTAATAGTGGCAGATAAAGACCCGAGGCAATTTGTTTTGTCTTGCTTTTAGGTAATGTGTTGGATCCTATCTTTGTTATTATAACTTCAAAATCTACACGGACAGGCAGCACTTCTTCTGTTCTGTGACTTTAAGCCTTTTCTGTCTGCAGACCGAGCGTCTCCAGATTTTTCCAGATGGCCCAGTTTTCTGCATCCTGAGGCTCCCTCCTTGCTCTCTGTTCGTCCTGTCTTCCTTCTTGTTCTAGCTTTTCACAGCTTTCTCAGAAGGCTATGAGGAAATGACTTTAAGTTTGGCTTTCCTGGTGATAATTACCTTTGTACCTTTGTATTTGCAGTTTCTATTCACAGTGTCCCCTTGTCCCCTTTTCACCCCTGCCCACCTTGCAGGCATCTGCCTCTCAGTCTGTCCTTACTCTGAGTATTACTTGCAATTTAGAAGAATTTACTCTGCTTTTAGAAAGTACATATTTTAATTTTATGAGACAATCAGACAAGTATTACCTAAACTGTACCTGAGATTTTGTTTATTATACTTTTCCTCCAAAACACACCTTCGTCATCTCTTCCTACGTAGGACCTGGTTCTTTCTCTCATTTTGTGGCTGTCCTTGTAGAAATGACATGGCTTGTGTTCTGTTGACTCATCCTTAAATGATCAAGGTTTTACTCAAGCTTTTAATTTGCTGAAAAAAAATGGTGTCTGACTCAACTGGGATACACAGAAGTCCCCGCTAATGAAAAATCCATTCTAATTAAATGATTCAGCAATGTCCAGAGAAGGGAGAGGTTGAGTCTCGACACACTCACCAGGGAAACATGTCAGGCAGCCTGTGAGCCCTGCTCACTTCTGAAATGTGCTGGCCCAGGCAGCTTCTTCCTGCATGTGCTTTGTTCTGCTGAGAATTTCCTGTCTTTGCTTGTCACAGTTAGGGTTAGCAGCACCCTCACTTTGGAAATGCCATTTGGTTGTGTCTGACTTAGCACTGACATGGCCACCTTTGTTTCAGCATAGTCCGAAGGATGTTGTTCTGGATGCCAACCTCCCTGTAACTGAGCTTCTCAGGGTCCTCTGCTTGTTCCATGATTTTTATTTTCCTTTCATCTAGGGAGGTTCGAGTTCTCATGTACCCCTTGTTCATCACACCACACTGTTTTAGGAAGGGACTGTGACTTTCAGCACCATCTTTTCCTATGAGTCCACCTGCTCTACATCCACAGCAGCACCTGGAAGCTGAATGCAAGTGTTTCCCAAACTCGTTTCAAAGCTGAAAGAGGGCTTTGCAAGTTCCTGCTTTCTCTAGCTCACTGCATGTGAGATTGCAGACTATATGGAGGAAGTCGAACAAAGCCAAAGGTATCTTTCACTTCCTATTTTGGGCCTTGACTCTTTCATGTTTTTCTAAGAGAGCCTACTGCATATCTGTCTCTGTCTTCAAAGTCTTAAGCACATTGAAGTCTTTATACATCTGGAATCTACTTCTTGTGTGGTTTCAGGAGCCAGAGACACTGCATTGTTTGTCTCAGTTAATGTTTGTTCCAGCACCTCCTGTTAAATGTAAGGAACTTTCTGGTTTTCCTCTTTTCTCCATAAAGTTATCACATTTGCTTTGTAGACGGATCACGTCTTGTGTGGATGGTAGGTTAGAAAACTCCATGTTTCCGTCCATGCTCTGTTACAGTAATAAAACACCTGAGGGAGTGAGTTATAAAGAATGGAGATCTGTGTAGCTCCTAGTTCTGGAACTGGAAGTCCAGGAGCATAACAGGAGCACCTGCTTAGAATAAGATGAAGCCCTCAGTGTATCTCAACATGGCAGGGGTGGCATGTAGAGAAACAGACAAACTTGTAGCTCAGATCACTCCTCATAAAGCCATCAAGGAAATCACAGGGCCAAATGCTTATGACCTCATATAATCCTAACCACCTCCAAAGGCCTCCCCTGATACCACTCACATAGAAATTGAGGATTGACTTTCTAACACAAGAACTTTGAGAGGACACACTAAACCCCTGCAGTCCCCATGTAAGTACTTTCTTATGAAGTCTACCATCATCCTGAGAAAACTTTTAATCAGATCTAGTATGTTTTCAGATAAGATGCTGCTTGTGTGAAATGGGATCCCTGGCAGGAGAGAGACCAGTCTCAGGGAAGGTGCTGTCCATAAAAGGCCAAACTGAATAGGCTCCTGTTCCTATTGCACTTGGTTGTTGGGCAGGATCTGAGTAAGTGAAATGGACTTAACATTTGATACCACAGCCCTCTAAATAGGGGAGGTTATTTTTTAAAAAATCTTTATTGGTACATTACATATACGCATCATGATTGCACTCCATAATGGGATTTGTACCAGTATAAGACACAACTTAATTCTCATTTTTTCCCATAGCCCTACCCACTCTACCACCCCCATATACATAAAATTTGTTTCCTTACTTTTTTGTTATAATCTCATTATTTTTCCCCTTCACCCTATTTTACTTTGAGCATTTTCTATTTCACAACATATAACTCCTTTGATGTTTCTCATTCCCCTCACTAGGTGAGCTGCTGGTAGGTTTATATGAGCAAAATGTTTGGGTCTGGCCCCCCGGAGTGGAGTGGGGAAATCCCCGGGCAGACAGAGGGTCCCATAGAGAGACACCAAGGTCTATTCTGTGCTCAGGGAGCTGTGGGTGTTTTTGTTTTGTTTTGTTTTGTCTTGTTTTTTAATTGAAATATTTATTGGTACATTACATATACACATCGTGATTGCACTCAACAATGAGAATTTGTACCAGTATTAGACACAACTTAATTCTCATTTTTTCCCATAGCCCTATCCACCCTACTACCCCCACCCCCATATATATAAACTTTGTTTCTCTTCATTTTGTTATAATCATTATTTTTCTCCCTTAACCCTATTTCACTTTGAGTATTTTCTATTTCACAATATATAACATAGCAGAAGTGCAGGTTATGAGCTGGGGAGATGTGGGTGATGATGATGGACAGGTAGGGATCATGAGACCCTTTGTAGATAACTGGGAATTCCAGACTGAGATGTCTGTGCACCATTCACAGAGCAGTTGGCTGCCTCTGGATCATTTTAAGTAGCACTGCTTTGGGGGTCTTGAAAAAGAGGACTTCGGTGCCATCAGATGCAGGGTGGTGTGGGGCAGGGCAAGATAATTAATGAGGTTATTGCTATAGTTTAAATTTCAAGATAGTAAAATGTAGAGGAGATGCAAGTGGAAAGCATAGGGGCAGGAGGCGATCTTTGTTCATCCTAGCAGGTTTTAAAAACTTGAATAAGCATTTCCTTTTCTTACTTAAAAACAAAACCATTGCTTTATCTCCCTCTGGAGGAAGGGCTGAGTACGATTCTAAGTAGCTTGCCCTGGAAGATCTGGGAACTGGACAGTTCCTAAGTCAGCCCCACGCAGTGAGGGAGGCAGTGATCAGCTCTATGCCACTTGGGGGTTGGAAAGATCCAAGGTGAGTAATGTCACAGTAGTGTCACAGAAAAACTGGCACCTCGCAGGGCCTGGCAGCTGTCAGATGTCAACTTCAGTGATGACTGTATCTTGTAAGACTTGGCAGATTTTCCATTCCCCTTGTGAGCACTCCTATTTTCTCATTTTTTATTTTTTAATAGGCTTGATACATTATACATTGCTCATTTGCTACTAAAATTGGAACCAGTAGAGCAATAACTGGCATTTACCGCCTGAGTCTTGTGCATTTCCCTGCTTCTTTTCTGGAAATGGTGGAAGACTCAGCGCTGCTCAAATCAACCAGACTTTGGCCTTGAACTTTCAGTCACATGAGTAGATGGCTAAGCCTTTTTCCTTTCTGACA